>JAGFZM010005620.1:0-24252 GCA_017657215.1 Limnothrissa miodon | reverse complement strand
TGTGTGTGTGTGTGTGTGTGTGTGTGTGTGTGTGTGTGGTGCAGATTTGTATAGTTTTTATACAGATGACGCTCAAGGACAGGAATCCAGTCTCAAAATTGTCATGCTAATCTCTGATTATTCAAACAGTCTCTCGCTGTTAACACACACACACACACACACACACACACACACACACACACGCATACAGTAAACAAAGAGATACACACAAATGACACACAGAGAGAAGAGAGATACACACACAGAAAGAGAGAGTGAGACACACACCCAAACAGAGAGAAAAGAGAGAAATAGAAAGAGAGAGAGAGAAAGAGAAATCCATCCACACACCCACACAAAAAGAAGTGGGGAGATATGGAAAGAGAATACTGTCGGCTCAGCTATATTGTTGAGAGAGAGAAAAAATGAAAGCCAAATTAAAATACAAATCTGACAAAAAGTCTAATACCTGCTAACAAAGCTCTCTGCTAGTTTTTGTGTGTGTGTTCTTTTTGCCAATTATTTCAGGGGGTTGCTTTTTCTTGCCTCCATCTATTTAATCATTGGAAGTTCTTTCACAGTAATGATGAAAAATGAAGTGGGAGTGTTTGTGTGTGTGTGTGTGTGTGTGTGTGTGCGTGGGTCAGCTATTGTATTCTCAGATTACATCAGAATTCCCTGCCCTTCTCTTCCTTACTCCAACCATGGTACAGTGTGTATGTCATCATGCTTTTATATATTTTTATTAGTCTTTTACATGTCTGTCCACTAGAGGGGGTAGCTCAGGTGGTCAGCTGGCAAGACTCTCTCTCTCTCTCTTACACTCTTTCTCTCCTGCTCTCTCTCCCTCTAACACACACCCTCTTTCTCTCTCGCATTCATTATGAAGCAAGGTTGAAGTAGATAAGGAAAGAAGACAACCGAGTCTATTCGTAAAGGGCCCCCACTCTCTTGTCTCTCTCTCCCACTCGCGTTTCTCTTTTTCCCTCCCTTCCTCTCTTTAGCTTTCTCTCTCCCCCACTCTCCTTCCTCATCTCTCACTGTATCTCTACCTCTTTTTCTAGCTCTCTCTAGCTTTTTCATTCTCCCACTCTACTGCCTCACTTGCTCTCTCCTACCTCTCTCTCTTTCTCTTCCACTCCCCCACTACCTCTCTATCTACCTCCCTCCCTCTTTCTCTCCTGTCCAAAATGGAGTAAGACATTGTCCCCTTGTGGTTTTAGAAGGACCTGCACCCAAAACCATAAACAGACTGAGAGGCAGAGAATCCGCTAACCCACAACCTACCACAACTCAACTGCAGAGTGATAATTAAAAAAGAGGTCTCCTGTTTGGGATTCCAATAAAGATTTATCAGGTCCAGTCATAGTCCTGCTACGGGCTGGGCGTCTGGGAGCCTTTGAACATTAGATAAAGCGGTGCAGCTAACAAATAAATCACTGCTCTGGTGCAGTTGGAGAACAACACCACTCTCATTTAGTCAGCAAAATATTTTGTCAGCAAAAAAAATCAGCTATAACAAGTAAACAGATAACCTGAAAATGTACAGAAAGTGTGCACGCATATTTGTTTGTGTGTGTGTGTGTGCGCGCGTGCGTGTGTGTGTGCGTGTTTGTGCATGCATTAGCGAAGACACACAGCTTGAAACAAGTATCAATGCTTCTGGAAGAAGGTTAATAATGGCCACTCAAGGGGGGAAAAGCAGGTCATTTGCATTCACGCAGAAGACCACAAAACAGCTTACACATTGTGTATTGTGCACTCTTATATAGATTTACACATTAATAAGTTAGGGCTTATAAGAGCAAATATATTCCAGCAACTGGGCTCTTTAAGCATTAAAACATGACAGCCATTCTAGAATGTGAATGAGAATGTTTTCTGTGTACCAGATGGTGGAGTAACCTTGAGTGTGTACTGTGTTCTTCAAACTACATATATTTTCAAAGAACAGAAGTGGTCATGGACACTTTTATGTCTGATTTTCAATACTGAAAGGACAAATATGTTTTGCATTAGATACCAAACAGTAAGAAGTGGTAGCAACATCCGGCTGTCAAAGGATTAAGTGCACTGCTTAGGAAATAGAAAGAATTTTACAGCTACAGCAGCTTTTCGGGGTGCTACAGAAAGGTACCATGGATGTTATATTGGCCTTCAGAAGTTTTACATGTCCAAATGTCCATGTTTTACATTTCTTTCATCTTTCTGTCTGTTCTGTCAGCATTGTGCTGGATCGTTATTTTTTGTCTAGTTTGAAAAGTTTATTTAAAATTCACTCCAACCTCACACTACATATAGCTCTGGCTCCATCAGATCCTCTATGTATGGAGCAATGAAGACTTTGCTGAAAGAGCAGAGGGAAGCTGAGCCGAGGATGTATGGATCAAGCCATTTTTCATATCAGGGCCAGGCACAGGGCTACATCCCGATCACCAAGTTCAGAAGCTGGTGAAACACAGCAGAAGTTTGTTTCACATTGGATATTCAACAGATGTTCAGATATTCACTAAATGGTTTCTACAGCACCGTTTGGTAAATATCCGAATATCTGTTGAATATCCAACATGAATCTATCTTTACCACATATCCTATGGTTTCTGTGGCAAGATGACCACAGCGGCGGAGAAGACGGAGGAGGCCAGATAGTTTTAAACAAAAGACTTTGTTTATTTTTTTTTTCTTCTTTTTCTTTTTTTTCTTAAAATCGGTGCAGATATTTACAGTGTAACAAGTATTCAAAAACCAAAACCAAAACTGTACAAAAAGAAAACAAATAGGCATAAATAGCCAGGCTACGTCCTCAGACCCTGAACCACTAAATGCTCCTCAATACAAATCACTTCAACAACTTCCAACACAGACACGTTCACCTAATCACACCCTCCTCCACACTGAGGCCCAGGAGCCTAATACAGCCTAGCTGTAGCCCCGCCCACAAATTAAACCATTTCATTTTAAAAATCAATTAACTGAATAATCACAATGTAATTACAAAATAACAAACCAAACAAATAAATACAAAATAAACAATAACACAAAACCAATTTCTCACACCCAGATGCCTTATATACATATAAACAATCACCATGTGTAATAACGATTGAAAACTCCCCTGACAAAATGGTTTCCCCCATCGCTCACCACAAACCCCCTCTATTTTACCCCAGTGGAATGGTCCCTCGGTTTCCCCACGTAAACCCGGAAGTATGTGTAATTTGAACGGTGGTAAGTAAACGGAAATGTAATTACAATGTTTTATCAATAAATGAGAATGTTTAAGACAGCCGGTGGGATTATTTGTAGACATGAATACAAGATAAAATTAATACAGATGAGTGGTGAACATGACAATGAAATTTGAGAAGTTGAACCGAAGTTGACTGTAAAAATGCCGGTGTTCCGGGTTAGTTGGTGTTCACGTTGACTCAGGGACGGATTACGGACCGGGCCAGCGGGGCCACTGCCCAGGGGCCCTTGGGGTGCAGGGGGCCCGTGGGGCCCCTAGCTCAAAACAATTTGCAACGGTTATCAACAATGTATTTTTGTTTGTCTATTTTAGAGGGCCTACATTCTTTGATCCTCTGCCTACAAGGGCCCCGACCCTATAGGGCCTCTGATGGGAACATGGAGGGAAGGTGTTTGGCTGCCAAGGGCCCTTAAACTGTGGTGGTGGTTGTGGTGGTGGGGGGGGGGGGGGGGGGGGGGGGGGCCTTCAGGGGAGCTTTCAGGGGACCGCCCTGCTATAGGAACTTTAAAGGGAAATAGGTGCATGGGAGCCTACTTTTAGAAGGCCCTCAGGCCCTCCTATTATGGTCCTGGCTTCTGGCTACCAGGGGGTCCTAGGGAGGATGGGGGCTTTGGGGGCTTTTAGAGGGCCATCTGATTATGAGGGCCCCACTAGGAGGCCCTAGGGAGGAGGGCGTAGTGTACATTTAGAGGGCCATCTGATTCCAAGGGCCCCTACCATGGGGTTATGCGTGGGGGAGGGGGGGCCTACAGCAACCTGTAGCCTAGGGGCCCCTGGCCATGTTGATCCGGCCCTGGGCGTGTTAACAGCCTTACAGAAGGCCCTCTAACTAGGGAGCGGTAGCATGGTGGGATGGAGGCGGTTAACCTGCCTGCTGAGTGTCTTGTCTTAACCATCGTTTGAGTGCATACACACATGTAACTGAGCTATTTGGTGCTCTTTACCTATCTGAAAATATGTCCAACAGTGAGCTGACTTTAAAGGCTAACTCACTCGTTGCTGTGTATCCATCAGATCTGAACATGAGCCTGGCAGATGAACTGATGCAGTACAAGTCATTCATGTCAGAAAAAGAGACATGCCCAAGTAAAATGCTCAGAACAATGATGGATTTAGATTTGCAATCAACCTTTCCAAATGTGTACATAGCACTTCGACTTTTTTTGACCCTGCCTATTACAAACTGTGAAGGGGAGCGCTCATTTTCCAAACTCACTCGCATTAAAAATGAACTCAGGATTAGGATGTGCCAAAACTGTCTGAATTCACTGTCACTTCTGGCCATTGAATCAGAGTTGGTTGGACAGTTTAACTTTGATGAATTAGTGGATGACTTTACAAGAAGGAAGAGTAGAAAGAAAGTTATGTAAGGTAGGCTATTGACAGATGGGTTAGGGTTAATTTTTGAAAGGTGGTTTCACATTTTCATTTTTTTTCTTCTTTTTTACTTTTTCACCAAATATCTATAATTATACCTAAATGTTATCCATATTATACAAAATGGTGACTTGGAGTAGGAACAGTAAACTTAAATGTTATTTCTCCCTTTAGCTGCATAAAAAGTCCCCAAAGTTTCACAACTGGTTCAGTGAATTATTTTCCAAATATATCAAAATCTCCCTCCCTCCCCCTTAAGAACGTGACACATGCTGGCTCAGTGTAGAGCCCAGGGGCCGGTTGCTCAAAGCACCTTAAGTTAAGGTTTTACCTTAAAATCTGAAGTTAGATAAGGAGAAAAATCTAAGGTACCTCTACAGCTCCCTTAACGCTACCTTAACTATCTCTTCGCTAAAAAGATGGCAGAGTTCATTGCAGTAATTAATAATCAGCGTATCCCTAGAGGGTTGTACCGCGACCGGGAGAATCCATTGGACGTCCTTACAGACCAACAATTGATGATGGATTACCGATTTGACTGGAAGGCAATTGATAATTTGTCTAATGTTGGACCATGCACTGGTAAAGCACTGTAAAGATACGGGGCGATGTTAAAATAGCACTTAGATTTTCAGAATTTATCTATCAATAACAGCTTTTAAAACTGATTTATTTACCGGTCTAACTTCAGATCAGTATTGCATATTGACACGATTTCCCTGGGTCTGGCTAGTATTACAAGCTGTATGGGATGACACGTTTTCATGTTTGAATTGTGAATGGTTTACGAGAAAATCTCACTATTAGAACTTCGGGGTAATTTTACCGGACCTTTACGGTGAGAGGGGAAATTGAATGTATCGGTCCTTTCAGCCTTGTGTTTCCATTAGAAACGACTGAGAGGACCCTTCGCTAAGACGTCATCACGTTGTGACCGTTTACGCCTTTACTATCGCAAAGAAGTGGCTGGTAGACACAGCAACAGGTGCATTATCTGGCTGCAAAGCCCAGATTTTCAGATTGTACAGTCAGTATTTCTCGCCTCATTTTACAAAATATCAAGTCATACAGGCCAAACGTTTTAGCTTGTCACCAAAATAGCGACCGTTGCGTTAGCACCACCATAGGAAACAACAAGCTTGCTAAGTTGCTAACGCGAATAGGTGGCTGGTAGACACAGCGTATACAACAACAGGTGCATTTCTGGCTACAAACCCCAAAATTTTAGATTGGTAAGTCAACATTTCTCGCCTCATCTTACAAAATATCAAGTCATAAAGCCCAAACTTTTTTTATATATCACAAAAATAGCGTTAGTTGCGTTAGCTCCGCCATTTTTATTTTTTTTTGGCTTTAGAACCTTGCCGTAGCTTGCTTTCATTTGATTGACCAATCAACTATCGCACCTTTTCAGGGACCAACGGAGTACCTACCCTAGAGCAGGTACTCCGTTGGTCCCTGAAAAGGCACGGAAAAAGTTCCTTTGGGGACGGCCCGGTCAAATGGAAACACACGCATACCGTGAAGGTCCGGTAAAATTACCCTGAAGTTCCGATAGTGTAAACGCCCATATTGTCCCGGCTCTCAACTAATTTACCTCCTCCATTTTTGACAGTTTAGTTGACTAGTTCTAACCATAGACTGTATATAATAACGGTTCTAACGGCACATGTGGTAGGTCACCGTGGAAACTATAGAATTTTCGTGCCAGAAAACCCTTTTGAATGCAGTAAATCACTTAACGGATTTCCTTACCCAAGGATACCATTTAAGAAATTTTGTGCAACACCCTTAAATGAATTCCTTACCTAAGGAGAAATTAAGCCTTAAAGCCTCTATGTGTAGGATCGTATCAGAATTCCCCATCTATCGGCGAAGTGGTATACTGCATACGTTTGAATAAAATGTATTAGCCCTCCCCTTCCCACAATCCTAATTTCTTGCTACGGAGGCCGAACGCTCGCTCGCTTGCTCGCTCGCTTTTATCTCAATTTCTGCTACTCAGTCTCTGAGCGGAAACGCGAAAGGTGGAGCTGAATATACGATACTGCTCTCCCCTACAAGAACCCGTACTTTTGAAAATGGCGGCGCAAAATGGATATTCTTCTTTGGTCCCCAGCCATATCTATATATAAATGGAAATTACCAAGTTTACCTGAACACTACAATTTATTCATGGAGGTAATTACCATCGTTTTACATTATATTTTTGAAATAAAAAATATATTTTTAATAAAAGACGAATATAAATAGAAGATAAATCCTACACATAGAGGCTTTAAGGTAGTTACTTAAGGAACAAAACTTAAGGTGCTTTGTGCAACCGGCCCCAGCCCACCGGCTGTCTACGGCTGCTTCGCACAGGTTATGGAATGTTGCTAATATTGAAATAGGGTCTGGGATCAAAGATTCTAGGGTGTTATTCTACTCTAGGCAGTTCTGCATACAATACATTGTTTAAATGCTATTTTAATCCACGTTATTGTACCAAATACATTGCCGATTTTATCAGCAAAATAAGCTAGATCATATTACTTAGTTGATTTTGTTTACCCATGCCAACGGTTGCTAAGGGAAGAGAAGCCATGCTTTTAAACAAGGATATCGTTAATTTCAGCCTAATTGGTCAGTAATAGCAAATGCACACGGATTTTTCTTGTCGTGACGCAACCGTTTTTATATAGTCTATGGGCGCAACGTGTTTTTTGTTGTTGTTTGTTTCAATCTGTATTATAGTATGCTTGCCCTCTTACATCTATATGGCATAAAGTAAAAGAACGAAAAGTAATTTAATAAAAGTAGATCTACAATCGCTAATTTAAACTGATAAAGACTTCCATGAGCCAAAACAAAAGGATCGCACAGCTAAAGACAACAAACTGTAGCTACGAAGTTTTAAGGTAGGACATAGGTTTCATTTATCATTTGCCCGCCGTGGCTCTAGTTGGCAAGAAATTCACAGCACATATTATTTTGACCGCATCATATTTCTTGTTGGGTCTATTTGTTGCACCTTATACCATCGTCAGATTACATGACAACTTGCATCTGGCAAGCTAACGCCCGGCCACCTCTCAACTACATGAGCGCGCTTCTCCACAACATTCTGATAACATGATTAACGTGAGGGTAGCCTGACGAACATTTTGCCCAGGGGCCCACATGACTCATAATCCGTCCCTTCGTTGACTGGTGATATTTGCGTAGTTTCGCTGAATATTTATAAGGCCCTGGCCTAAACAGTCTATGGACCTGCCTCTTGGGATCTAAATGGGCGGGTTTTTGATTTCTCATATTGGCCAAACGCCAATTGTCCTCGCCAAAGTTAAGCATGAGGAAGTCAGTATACAGACACATTAGGATGTAATGCTTGTGATGACCAGCGACGTGAAGAAACATGCATTTTTGTCACCCAACTGTTTTTGGTCAAAGCTTCCACTGAGGACAATTCTAATTACCCGTGATAAAAAATAGGTTTGACACCCCTGGCTTATACATTAAGGTGAATGAGATATTTTGAATTGATATTGTCAGAGGGGTTGATTCCATTCAGGTTAAACATACCTGACTCCTGGGTCTCGGTTCCCACTCCTACTGACAACTATTGTCAATGACACTGCAGACGACTCTTCAGATGGCTGACATTCTGTGCAACTTAAACACAATATAAAACCACTGCCACACAGTTAGGGTACTTTAGGGGTCTAATTCACAGGGGCTCTGCTAAATGCACCATATTACCGGTATGGTATAACCCATAATCCCTTTGCATCTGGTCCATTCCGAACAGATCAAAATATTTAATAGAAGGTCTGTTGTTTAGTGTGACCTATGTAGTATTTATTAGAAGCAGAATAGTATTTAGTATTTGATTTAAATGCAAAATCATCCTTCCACACAAACTGGATGTCAAGCTAAAAGATCTAGGGCTTCCTCACAGAACCTGCAGGTGGATCAACAGCTTCCTCACCGACTGCAGACAAAGAGTGAGATGTCACACATCTCCAGCCCTAAGCCTAAGCACTGGGTCACCGCAGGGCTGTGTGCTCAGTCCACTGCTCTATTCTCTTTATACACACGACTGCACCCCCGCCCACCAGAGCAACACCACTGTGAAGTTTGCAGATGACACTACCGTGGTGGGGCTCATATCAGGGGGTCTGCCTACAGAGATGAGGTGGAGCGTCTGTCTTCATGGTGCAAGGATAACAACCTTCTCCTAAACACTAAATAGACCAAAGAACTTATAATAGACTACAGAAGAAACAAGACAGAAGTCCAACCACTAATCATCAGCGTTCATCACTAATCATCAACAGAGACTGTTCTTCCTGAGAGTACTGAGGAGGAACAACATCACACAGAGACTGCTGGTGTCTTTCTACCGAGCCTCCATCGAAAGTATCCTAACGTACTGCATATGCATCTGGTACGCTAGCTGCACAGTGGCTCAGAGGAAAGCACTCCAGGGAGTCATCAACGCTGACCAAAGGATCATCGGCTGCTCTCTCCTCACACTGGAAGACCTACACAGCTCCCGCTGCCTCAAAAAAGCCCATAACATCATAAAGGACACCTCACACCCTGGACACTCCCTGTTCAAACTCCCTTCAGGTAAACGGTATAGAGCAATACATACAAGGACAAATAGACTCAAACACAGCTCTTACCCAATTGCAATAACATGTCTTAATGCTACTAAAAGTAGATAATGGTCACCTATGGTTGCTATGGTGATGGCGCTGTACGATGGCTGCCGTTAGCCGTACCTCCACTTCATTTTTCGCCCTCTCTGGGCTTTTTATGTTTTTCTTTTTCGTTTCTGGCTCTGTGCTGTGCCCTGCAGGTGGCCTTGAATGTGGTTGTCGCTTTGTTTGGTTCGGCGGAGTTGGAGGAGCTTGTTGGTGTTGGACCTTTTTTTTTTTTTTTTTTTTTTTTTGGTGTGTTTTTGCTTTGAATGATGCGTTCCGACCGGCCGTCGTTCTCTCTGTCTGCCCTGCCATCTTTGTCTGCGGAGCTTGGAGGAGGTCAGGCGGAGACCCGTCGTGAGTGTTGGATGTGGAGAGCTGCGGAGGTTGCCTGTGGAGTGGAGGACGGGAACTCACGGGAGGCCAGTGTTTGGAGGAGGGCAGCGCTGCCTGCAGATCGGCTGCTGTCCAGTGGTCTCCGACGCGATGTCGTCCCCCACTTGGTGTCGCTCCTGTGTCCCGGCTTCGGCTGTGAATCCACGACCTCAAAGTCATCTCAGCTCGCCTTCTGCATGGATCCTGAGTCCTGTTTGTTTGTATGGACTGTTTATGTACAGTGGCTAAATGGCAATGGCTATTTATTTTGTTTTCTTCTTTCCCTTTATTTAATCTTCTCTTCAATGCAATTTCACTGCATGTTTTGCGTTAGTGACTCATGTATCTGACAAATAAACTCCTTGAATCCTTGAATCCTTGATATGCATCGTCACGGGGAAATTAATGCAGGCTATTGCATTTGTATAGTAAACATTCCAAGTTCAGCTAAAACCCTGGTGTTAAAACTTGGTAATGGAAATGCAAAACTGGGGCTAAGCACAGGTGTTTTGCCTCGCAATAACCTGGAAGTAGCATCAAGTAGGCAAACTGTTAAGGCCATAGAAATACCAGTATATACAAGTCTATAATTCTATGGTTATGATGACCAAAAAACACTGAATTCTAACGTGGTTACCTACCGGCAGAAATAGTTGTGCTTGCAGAATAGTTGGAATAGATCCTGATTTCAGGCGTAGTGCTTGTGAAATGCCAGATCTATACAGCCCGAGGTTGACGAAACAATCTGGGGTGAAATGACCAGAGCAAACTACGAATCTCGGATTGAAGTTTAGTGGAACGTGGTTGTAGATAAACAGTTATTGTGTGTTCTCCAGTTAAACAAATTCAGCATGCACTTATTTCAAACAGAAATTCAACATGCACTTATTTTTCTTAGAGCCGTAAGCCGTTCTCAATGTTAGCTATTACATAGACTACAGTTCGTTTACAGCCTACCGCCGAAGCAACAGGGGGCTGGACAAGAGACTGTTCCAAACTATTTTTGATTGGACCAAAGATTCTAGAGCAGAGCTCTTTGGATTGGACAATGTAATGGGGGAGGTGTAGCTTTGCGCTGTCTACATAGACAGAGCACTAGTTTCAGATTGTTTTTTTTCAGCCCGGCAAATTCTAGCCTGAAATTTGCATATAGAAGGAGGTGGAAGATGGTGTTGGGAGTTTCGGGATGGTCCGCTGGATACCTTAACCACTTAAGGCACACCATCCCACCAGTGAGACGCCCCCCCCCAGTGTGCCTTAATAGGTTAAGCTACCTTAATTCAACAATAACAAGGTAAATGTGTCTTTGCATTCTATGGGCTCTTTAATGCACCAGAACACTGAGACCACTACTTCAATCTCCACCCTCAAGGCTATTGTTAAACTTATGGTGTGTGTGTGTGTGGCCATGTAGTCATGGTGTTATTGACTATAGCCCAGTGCTATATCTTGGCAGTATATATTTATTGTGTCCTTGAACCCCATCCACCCCCCATTTCTCGAGTACCTCGAACATTGTGTACATTGTTTTTATATCTTGACACTACTTACACCTTTGTGGCCTCGCCAGCTCATATTTACCGTACTGATGATATTTTGACATGTTTAAATTGCCTTTAATTGACATGAACACTTACAGTATCAGCATAGCTATGTGTCTATGTGGATTGTATGGGTGGGCTGCAACTTTCACCCTGCTGACACATGACTGCACACCAACCTACAGCTCCAACCACCTGGTGAAGTTTGCGGACGACACAACCAAGGGCGATGAGACCCACTACAGGAAAGAGGTTGAGCTCCTGACCACGTGGTGCAGAGGCAACAACCTCCTGCTAAATATTAGCAAGACCAAGGAGGTTATTGTCAACTTCCAGAGAGGCCACACCTGTCACCATCCGCTGACCATCGACAGCGCTGCGGTAGAGAGAGTGAGCAGCACCAAGTTCCTGGGGATGCACATCAGTGAGGACCTCTCCTGGACTACCAACACCACATCACTGGCCAAGAAAGCACAACAGCGCCTCTACTTCCTGCGCAAACTCAAGCGGGCAAGCGCCCCACCACACACCCTGACCACATTCTACAGAGGAACCATTGAAAGCATCCTCTCCAGGTGCATCACTGTGTGGGGCGGTAGCTGCTCTGACTACAACAGAAAAGCTCTACAACGCATCGTGAGAACAGCTGAGAGGATAGTTGACCACTCCCCTCCCTGCAAGACATCTACACCACCCGCCTCACCCGCAAAGTCAACACAATCGTCAGCGATGCAACCCACCCCGCACACTGTCTGTTCAGCCTACTGCCCTCTGGTAAGAGATACAGAAGTCTCCGCTCCCGCACCACCAGGCTCGCCAACAGCTTTGTCCACCAGGCTGTGAGACTGCTGAACTCTCTCCCCTACCGGCTCCCAGTCAGCGGAACCACCAGACTGGCAGGAGTATAGGAAGACAGATTGGACTCTACACCCCCCCCCCCCCCCCCACACACACACACACACACACACACACACTAACCAACAAAGAAATAAACACTCTGAACCAAAAAAACACTCTGGACTGAAAATAACTATAACTACCTCTGCATTGCAAATTGCACACACCTGCTGCTATATATTCTAGTATTCTTCTTACCACTATTTATACCACTTTTTACCACTATTTATATTTAATACTACTGCTGCTAAAATCTTGTGTTGCACTAAGACAACAAACAACACTGCTAGAACACTTACTTTATGTTATGTCGTGTCTTATATATACTGTGTGTCACCTAAGTATAATGCCTTAAGCCTACTTGCACTTTTCTTTTACTTAACAGTACCTTGGGACAAGTGTGAAACGTAATTTCAATTCCTTTGTATGTCGAGTACATGTGAAGAAATTGACAAATAAAACTGACTTGACTTGACTTTCATACTTCTTTAAGAAGTCATATGGAGAATCATATTGGAAATAGTGCCCTCCACTGGAATTTGCTATAGTAATGGGCTCATGCATGTTTTTTTTTTGTCCATGGTGTGGCGCCAGAGACAGATTGTCTACAGTATGATCTTGAACAGTACACCTTTTTTCAACTCTGTGGAGGCATCCATCATAATTCTTATTGTGCATACAAATTGATGTTGAGAAGTGCTTCCTCAAACTGCATGACAAAGGATGAGCAGCCTAAGTTATTAGGGCATGTGTGTTTATGAGAGAGAGAGAGAGAACACTGGTGTCACAATGCAGCAGTCATTCTCCTCTAAAACCACAAATATTCCTAACCTCCCCAGCACTCTAAACAATAGCAGACTGTACCATGTGCTAGCAGAGAGGGGGAGTTATCACTGCTGCTATTTCTGGAGCGGGTGAGCTGCCAGCAAATTCCTGCCCATCTAGTGGCTGGAGCCGAGCAAGTGCCTAACTCTGACATGGATCACCCCTGCCAGAGCTGAGGCTGGTACTGTACGCAAGCACCCTTGGGGCAGACTGTGAACACACCTCACCTGATTGTAGATATGTACAGTACAAGATTTCCTCACACACATATTAAATGTATGTATTGTCACTGTACAAATACATATCTCCACATGTGTGTGTGTGTGTGTACGTGTGTGTGTGTGTGTGCGTAAGAGAGAGAGAGAGAGAGAGAGAGAGGGTAGAGACTATTTTGATTTGCAGTCAAGCGACAAATGACAAAGCCTTCATTCTCTCCCTCGTCTCCCTGTCTTTGACATTAGCTGAAGACTCTTCCCTTTAGCGAATGGGGGAGGTGCACCAGAGAAACTGAAATAAAACTGTCAGTGTCTTTCTCACTTGCTCTCTCTCTCTCTCACACACACACACACACACACACAGACACATACTTAACTGCATCTGATAGAGCTGCAAACATCACATGATCAGCTCCTGCCTGTACCGACACTAGAGAGAGGGGGGGGGGAAAGGCAGCAAGTGACTGACCCAGAGTCTTACTGAAGAAGGATTACATAAGGCTGTTGTGTTTTCCCCCGGCCACACCTCAGCCACAAACACACACACACAGACACACACAAACAAACACACACACACACAGACATTTGTGTCTTTGTGTGTTAAAGGTAAACATGGTGGGTTTTGTAAAGAGGGTTGTCCCTCTTTGACCTTAATTTTTCATATCACTTCATTTCTTGTTTGGAGAGTGACAGCATGTGGTTCTGCCCTCTTCATTGCATGTGGTGTAAGAGAAAATAGTATAGGAAGCTACTGTAGGCCAATCAATGATAATTCTTCTAGGCCATCCAGCCGACCAGGTATTTGTGGACAGATCTTGCCCAAATACCCATTCTCTAATAGAGTCAATACAATCAATAAATGCCTATAGGCTAGGCTATTTAATGTAATGTATGAATTTTAATGTGCAGTCTACATGAGAAAATTTAGACTGTGACCTAATTGCATTCATGTGCCCATTACACACTGGTAGACAAATTAAAAAGGTGCTTATGGTTACACTAACCACCACAACATCATGATCTCATGGCTGTTTCTTTGTGTCCAATAATCATGACTCATCTGCTGATGGACCACACACACACGTTACACATAGAAAGAGGAAGGGAGAGAGAGAGAGACAGAGAGACCTAACGTTTAGGAACAGTATGGCAAATCGCAAAGTTTGCACTTATACAGGTAACGCATCAGTAGCCTATTTGATTTTGCGTTACATCATGCTAATATAGGTTGCTTTTTATTGTTTTCTTCTATCTTTTGCGCTTTCGGGTGACCGCCGAGCAGTGGTGGGTCTGCACGCACAACACACAACAGCGAACTTTCTGCGTGCAGCACTGCCCGGCGCTCTCCACAGGTGATTGGTGCCATGTGTCGTCCAATCACAGAGCTCCGATCTACCAATGCAAAGTTGTTAACCCTAAACCAAAGAGTCGTCTTCTTTTGGTTAAAAGCTGGATTCCACCTTCCACAGTTGTCTTTTGAATGGTAGGTCGAAGGATTTTACCTACTTCACGGGATATAACAGAGGAAGAAATCCAGGCGACGTCAGTGATAATGTAGAAGTAGTCTTAAGTGATTTGGTCAACGATAGTGGTGCCTATTTTCTCTTAGCTACTGTAGCTAGCTCCCAGCTCTACATTGGCTAGCTACCCAAATATGCTGTCTGCCGGAGGGATGGTTCACTTGCTCAGCATGTTGAGCGAAATTGCCATCTTTTACCGTAGATGTATACACGGTAAGTTGTTTTATTTGCCTTTGTTTCTATACCCGAATGTCTTCATGATGGATTGTGATAAGTGGATATAGTGATGTTCTTTTCAGTCTTCTTTCCGTTAGTAACAGTAGCTGTATTAAATGTATGACGTTAGCCAGTTAGCTAGCTCGTCAGACATTCTTCAATGCGAATTCCACCCAGGGTGTCTCTTTAACCTTCGATTTCCTCGGATATGGTGTGGCCGAAAAAACAGGAAAACAGAGAAAATAGTCGACTCTTTATTGTGATGTTTGTGAACCCAACTACTATTGAATAAGGCATACACATTTTCATGATTTAATTGCGATTTAAAATGTTGCGAAGTGTTGAAATTAAACTTTATAATGTCACCATAAGCTGTCTTGGTTGGCTGAGCAGATACTTTTTAAAGGGAGTTCATCTGGCCATCGAAATGCCTGCAGCGCAAAATGTGTACGTTGCACTTTTTGTCGAAGTAATTTTCGAACATGTATCTATCATTTCATTCATTTATTTAAAAAAGTCTGCTCAATGTTATATTTTAGTCGATTACTAATAAAGCTATACTTATTACATCACCATAGTTGGTTGATGTTAACATCGTTTCATGTAATCATTTAACGCCATCGTTACCATATAGTTTAACGTTAGAAATATGATTAACCTAAAACCTTATTAGATCATTTTTAATAATACAACTCAACATTGCACTTGGTATTTTAGATAACTTTAAAGTAATGTGTAAGTGCTACTTTACTTGTTGGTCGACGTTAGATTAGTAAAGATTTGAAATAATTGTTTTATTGCGTAAGATAAGGAAATTTTGGGTCTCGTCGATTCGCTCTTTTCCTCGATGATACTCGTTTTAAACTTCGCAGCCGACTTCCTCTTTAAGGTTGTGTGTCTATACTGGACACCAACGTTAATCGTCGTTGCAGATGGCAACTTGGAGGAATAGCGACGTCGTCTTTTTCACTCTGTAACGTTAATGTTACATTTGGTCTTACCGGTGGTTCATTCTGTTGCGCATGGAGGGGAGGGGGGATAGGTGGTAGGGTTGGCTAATAGAAACGGCTTTATTCCACGGTGGCGCTGTGACACGATCTGTTATCCACTCTCAGCGTTACGTCTTAACTCCGTTTAAAGAGCCATTTTTCTCTGAAATTTGTATTGTTTTTTTTTTATGATATTGTACCCAATGTACTGCCGATGTAAGTTATTTGTTATTATATTTCTGCTGATTTGTATTTTGTGGCGTCGTTGTCTTCCACACACCGCCTTCGTCTCATCTAATTGCAGCTGATACAGTAACGATTTCAGCAAAGGCGGGGCTCCCCCTCCACTGTTTCTGACCTACAGTAAACGTGACTCTCCACTGCTTCCGCTGTCCCAATCTTACCTATTGCTATATGGGAAATGCAGACTACATGTTTTCGTTAATTTCTGGTGTGCCCCCTAGTGAGTAGTATTGCCTTTCTATGTCGCCCCCTCCCTCTTTGTGCCATAAACTGCACAATCCTCTTTAAGGGTTCTTCCTATCTCCAGCAAAAGACTCCCGCATTTCCAGAACATGACCCACTTTTGGTACTAACAACTTTACCTACTAATGCTCAAGCGTTCTGTTCCTCACCAGAGTAAGGCTTTCTATTTTACGGTCAGTGTTTTGTTGGACATGGGCTGATCCAGTATTAGATGACTGTCAGACAATTTGGTTATAATTACCTAAATTATACTGCCGTGCGTATGCTGCGTGCAGTCATGTAAATCATATTCACACTGGCTTGCCTATGGTATATCCTTTTCCTGATGATGTTCAAGACCCTCTATTTGCATGAGATGGCTATAAATTAGGTATTGGATTACAGAAATTGTATAATAGAAATTACCATTCTATAACCTTCATACAACCAACCCCTCATCTTGACCCCCCCCCCCCTCCCCCTCCCTTTTTTTATGCACAACAGACTGACAATCAGATAACATGTATCTGTGTATCCATTATCAGTTTATCCGATAAATAGATAATGGATGCATTTCCCTCCTTACATGAGCAGGAGTGAGACGCTATAGATCATGATCATATATCTCTACCTTATTAAACATGATTATATATTTCTGGGCAAATTTTTAGTTTTTGTCCTAATTATGTGACATGTGACACTATGATGGTTGCTAAAACAGGAGCCTATCAAAACAAATTTAAGTAGTTTAAAGTGATGCTAGGCTCTAAATTACAAAAGGGGTCTATATTTAGTCTGGGCATGTAAAGGTATAACATGGCAATTCAAAGTATCAAAGCTCAAACCTTTTCTGTGGGGCCTTGACTGAAAAAAAATAACTATTATTCCAAGGCATGCTTTTAAGCCAGGGCTCTGTCATGAACTCGCCACTAGACCCTTCCAGCCTTCTCACCCATTGTTGTGCTCCTAAATCCAGAGCAATTCTTACTTGCCACTAAGTGATCCTTGTTAAAGTGTATCACCAGTCTTCTCTGAACAGCATTGGAAGTGTCAGAGCATTTCTACATGATTAAGCTGGGCTGATTAGATCATCTTTCAGTGTTAAAGGTGAAACTTACCTAAAGGTAGAACTAATATAATAACTCTGAACAAAATTATTATCTTGCCTAACCCTAGTTTAGGTAGATGTTTGACTGACTCACTCTTGGCCACAGCAATGTAGATTGGACACAAATAGAAAACCTCACCCATTTTTGAGGTTTTTTTGACTTGCTTTGTGCCTTAGTATTTTTATTTGACCAACATGAAGCCATTCATTTACCTATCATGATTCATAAATTGACTGCCTTGTTATTTCCTGTCAAGAAACACACACACATACGCACACACTACATTCATTGTTCGGCTTCCTAGCTGGACTAATCTATTCTAGCGTACTTATCGCAGTAATTAAAATCCAGGGCCGAATGCAATTATACATCCTTTTTGGCATCATTCCCTTTAATAGACTGATACTCTCTTAATTTGCATGAAGCATCTTTAGAGGAGATCTTTAAAGAGAAGTTGGCTTTCTGAAAGAAAAAACTTTCTGCACGGAGACATGCTAAAAGATGACCAGTGCCTAATAGAACCTCAAACAGAACCTCAAAGAACCCTCGCACTCACTGATTCTGTGCCCATGTTGTGGCTCCCAGTATGTTGTAGCCACAGTCTGTTAACACCACAATTTTCTTAAGATGTGTGCCCTATGATATTTCCATGGTCATACCATACATAACAAGTAAATACAAAAAACTGATGTTGGAGTTTTTTGCGCTATACAAATAAAATTAAATTGAATTATGTTGACCAAAGGTTTACTGTGGAGTCTGGCACTCTGTCTCTATTTATTAGTGTTGTTGTTGTTGTTGTTGTTGTTAATAATAATAATAATAATATCATCATCATCATTAGTAATAATAATAATAACAATTGTCTATTATCATTATCATTTGTCAGTATAGCCAAGATATCCCGACTTAATCCCTTATCCTAGTTTTGTGCAATGGGCCCCTAATTGCCAATCCACAGATGCACTCATCCTTTGTGGTGTACTCCTGGTCATTCTCGCTATATCCCTACAGGTCTTGATCATAATGAATTTCCTGGTGGATGATGGACTCTTGATGTATGTGAGGTCCCCAAAGATGGATTTTACAACTTTGAGTGGTGAGTACAGTGTTTTTGTTCGTTTTGCATTGGTGTGTGCTTTCTTTCATACGGATGGTGAACAGATTGTTTTCTGGGCATACCAGAACCCTTTGTTTGTTGATTGCCCAGTCGAAATTTGCTCTGAAAGCTGGCGCGTAGTGTGGTGATGAGTGAAAACACTAGGCGGCGCTATCTGAAATTTGAATATTGAGACTGAAATTAAAACCTTCCAGCAACCAAATGCAAATAGGCTGTTAGGCTGGATTCAGATACAAAGCAGGCTTAATGATTACTCTGGGTAGGGTAAAAAAAAATTCTGCTGGTGGAAGAATGTTTTATACACAAATTAAGCTGCTACCCAATCAGCCATTTCGCTGCTCTCCAAAAAAATGTGGTGCTTTTCTTGCTGTGAGCTTTGTATGCATTTTAGAACACTGTTAGGTTTGTAACCCTAAGTACACCTCATTAGAGTACTGGATACATTGTTGTACCGTAGCTATAATAGTACTGGGTACTAAGTTGTGACCTAAGTTTGTTAGCCACACATTTGTTGACCAGGCATAATCAAACCAGAGGCGTAAGGGGTGAAGAAATGCAGCCAGGGGTCAAAAATTAGCTTTTAGAAATGTGAATGTCAGACACTGGTGGATCTGTGAAATACACCACCCATTCAATTGTAAATTAGTACTTTTTTGGTAAGTTGACCAGAATTTGGCTGCTTGATGCTCATTTTGACCCTGACTGCAAGTTATTACAAGGACTGATTGGAATGAAATTTGGTTGCTGCATCCCTAACGTTACCTACAGAATGGCTACATAGGTGCCCCAGCTACAATTTTAACATTAAACTTTTGTGAAGTATGCAGCATAAGAACCAGGCTAGTCTCTGAGCTGAACTGGAATACATTTGGAATACAAATGTCATTCATGTGTTGATTTTTTTATCCCAATGAGTACCATTACATGCAATAAGTAATTTTTGGCATGGCTCAACATGGACTAGACTAGACCTGCCTAAATCATGTGTGGTGGATACTGCCACTGGTAATGATTGTGTTAAACTCAAATAAATTGAGATTAAAAGTTATTACAAAATATTTAAGATAATTTTTATCTGTTGGGGTTAGATACAAAAAAAAACCTCCACGATGTAACCAGCTGGATGTTACAAATAAGATTTGTTGCAGATTTGTTGGTGGTCTATAAAATCAGTAGTAGGCTATAGGCTACTTGGAGGTTGAACACTGGAAGCTGAAGCTCGTCTTTCTTGTGATAAAAAGTTACATTACCATTCACGTCTGTTTCAATCAGGATTCATGTTGCACTCAAGAGCCACAAGAGGGCGACGTGTGTTAACATCATTTTTTTCCGAGGGAAAGTATTATTCCGTGGCCTACGGTATTGTAGCGTTGTAATTAGGGTGTCTAGGGTGGTCTTTAATGTAAAAACGATCGAACAAAGCGATCTGTACAGGTGTATTTTAAATTCGTATGATTAGACACGCGTGTCACTGTAAATTGATTCAAACCCTACGTTTGATCATAATCGTAGGTCCAAAAAGCATACAGCGAGATGGTCACGATATCTTTGAAAGGGGGAAATATTATGGTTCTGTCTAACTGGCAGAAATAGTCAGTTGTACTAGCGGTGGCATGGAATTAATGATGAATGCGTCAAGGTTTGATTGACTAGCGACTAGCAATCGTGATGGAGAAAAATCATGGATGCAAGGCGCTTGGTTTGCGGCTGACGCGGAGTGCCTTGGGTGTCATCGTGGGTGGGAGAGAGACGCAAGAAAAAGCGTACACCGTTCCCCCCGCCTCCTTCCCTGCGGGCGGCTCGGACGCGCGTGCGTGCTAAACCTTGTGGGAATGGCTGATGTGTGATCGGGGGTTGGGCCGCTAGAAGCGAACGCAGAGTTAAAGAGTTTTTAATGTCCGCCATGTTGGCCATGGCGTATTGAACCAGGGAGAGGGAGCGGAGCTACGGAAAAAAAGAGACCGAGAGAGAGCGACCAAGATCCGGGCCTTCCCGGCTCCGTTCTTCTCGCCATACCCATATTTTGTAACCAATCGAACGGTTGACTCCTGGAGAACGCCACAGTTCCATCAATGAGAACTAAAATTTGTACAGTTGTGATTCGTAGGGGATCGGATAGATATATGCTGCATCTTTCATTATAAAAAATGAGTAAATTGTCGTTTCGGGCACGGGCGCTGGACGCTACCAAGCCTCTACCCGTCTTCCGCTGCGAGGACTTGCCGGACCTGCACGAATATGCCTCAATTAACCGGGCGGTACCGCAGATGCCGACGGGGATGGAAAAGGAGGAGGAATCGGTATGTTTTATAGTTTCAGATTTTGTATTTTGTGATTTCGCCATCTTTTCTCGTATGGCGGGCGCCCCTATCTTGCCTGCGCAAGTTTGCACAAAATGGCCGCCATTTCTGTTTTTCTTGAACACGATAGTATGCGATGTAATTGTCGTGCTTCGTCGAAATTTGTGCACTCATTTATTTAATAAGGCTTTCTTTGTTCTATTTTGAGTGAAATAGTCGGGTTGTATCGGGCTGTTTTGTCATTATTTGGTTTGCAAGGCACAAAGGAGTCACGTGATTTTGCTTCAATCCGCCATTTTGTTGACTTTCCCTGTGCCTGGGGTGGGCCTGTGTAGCCTGCAAGTGTTGAGATTTGACAGCAGAGGGCGAAGCTGGCTCTGTGATGCCCACCATTAAATGTAACGTTTCAATGGGCTTATGATTGTAGGCTACGTCCATGTTCACAAACACCTAGTGTGGGGTTTTTTGACAGTGCAAAGTAATCAGGGCAATATTTTGCAGGACTGCAAGATTGTGCTTTACTGTACCTCCGAACTTTTGGTTAACAGTATGTGGACAGTCATCATTTAGTTGTGGGTTTGTCGATAGAAACCTTAGCGCTATTGTAATTATTGACGTTAATGTTATGAGTGATAGAAATCTGTCACTGGACTGTCAGTGTCTTTGACTGTTAGTTGAATAGTTTTGGCACACACTACGTGCATGGTGTAGGTCAGTAACGTTTAAGTTGCATTCATTTCCCTGAATTTTAGCTGGAGTACCGGTTTTCATAATTCTGTTTTAGTATAAGAAGCATTGTGAACGATAACCTTTAGTTAAGTAAGTGTGAGTGTTAATGTTAGCTATTCTGTGTTTGCCGTGTTGAGACTTGGTAGGTCTTGTTTGTTTTCCGATCACATTTTTGATCAAGCTTCGGGGTTGAAGGTCTCGTCAGTGTGTAGGCGGGTGCCCCATTTCAAGGCAGTGTTGTAAGCCCCGAGCTAGACGCACGTGTCCCCTCGAGCAGTTACTGTCTCCTGACCGCCACACGCTGTAAATGACTGTAAGGATTACCCGTATAGTACGGTTGCAAATATTTTACGCTAACTTGTGGTGTAGTGAGTACCGTGTTTGTCGGGTTTTTTTTTTTGTCTTGGTTGCATATCCGCGCCCGTAAAATCTGAGCACGCACTTGGTCGGGTTTGAGTTGTGCGCCCCGCCTCCGTTCCCTAGATTGTCTGCTGTCTGATGCTCAAAGCAAACGCAAAGCTTGTTGACTTCAGTAGTTGTCATGAGCAGTTACATTTAGTGAAATAAAAACGCTTATTCTCACTCAAAACAGAGACCCCTTCCATTTCCCTCATATCTTGTTTACAGAACCCAAGCAGCTCCGCTTTATCATCTGTCCTGCAAGGCCTTACTGACATTGACATGCCTGCACCTTTCACTGTCACTGCTTTCAGGCACTTGTCTGTCAAGTTGTAAGGCTGTATAGTGTTTGGACATCAGTCAGCTTTAATGTTATGGCAAGAGCTGTCTGGCTTTGTTTATTTGCCAAACTAATCTAAAGTCATATCAGTTCATCTGATTAATAAGCCCTGGTATACACACACTTAATGAATTTAAGATATGTCATTTCAGAAAGTTAGTTCAAAATGCTGAGAGGGAGAATTGGGCTTGGCTGTCCTGTGGAGAACTGGAGCAGTCTTGCATTAACTAGTATACCTGTATGTGTCTGCCAGTATTCATTATCTTGGATGAATCATTTGCCAGGACATATTGTTTGAGCAGCGTGTTCCCATTTCAGACCAGCAGATTAATGCACTTCCTTGTTTCTGTGCATATTGGGATTGCTTGTACTTTGTTTGTCATCGTCTAGTGTACACTGCTCGTAAAACAGGTTTGTAGTCACTGTTGAATATAGGCTGTCTCCACCAAACCAGTATAGCATGTTTCCACATGATGGCTGTGTTCAGCTGTGAGATGGGGAAGATATTTGAGGTAGGTCTGATTATCGTGTGTGTGTGTGTGAGAGAGTGGGGGTGAGCGCAATGCAGGTGTAGATGTCTAATTGGCCCCGTGTGTGACTCAACTAAGCTAGTTGGCCCTGGGAATTACAATTAGGCTCTAGCAGGAAGTCATTGCTTCCCATTCGAATTCTGGACGGCTTTTGTATGAGGTGCGTGCGTGTGTGTGTTCCTGCCTGTGTGCATGTGTTTTGGGACGGATCACTTGTAAAGTTTTACCACTCTGAGCAGAGCACAGGCCGCATTTGCATAGAGGAAGAATATTAACAAGCTCGTTAAGTGTCCTGTCTGACGTGAAGCCAGTGTGTTAATTATGAGGCTGTTAATGATGGCATAATTATCCTGCATGCAGGCTGTGATTCCACATCCCAGGAGGGCGCACACTGAATGGCTGTATGTTAAGGGGAATAGAGCCTTGATTAGGCTACGTGTTTGTCTTCTGGTGGCGACTGTTTTTTACACAGTAGGCTAGTTTGCAAAGTGGACGTCTGATGAGGTACTTCTGCAGCTGCGTACAGTTAGGCTTTTATGATGTATTCAGAATGTAGCTTTGGGTGTTGATTCTACAAAGTTTCCTTAACTTCCATCTTGGGTTCCCTTGGGTCATAGAACGTGAGATTGCTAACAATGTTAGCAACGTCACAGTCTAGAAACATTGTCAGTTCAGTATCAGTTCAAAGGACCAGGCAAGCGTAGGTCTGCAGGTAAATTCAGGCACAATTCAATCTCTCTTCTTAAAACGGAACAGAAGGCCTAGGCTGTATGCTCAGTACAGTCTTGGCAGTAATGGCAACTGCTCTTAATATTACCTGTGGAATAAGCATACTCTGTAGCATCTCTGGTGTTTAAAACAAAAGATTGGCTTGCAGCCATGTTTGTGTGTTAAGTCGCCTTGGCCTAGTTTAACTTAAAAAATCGACATAAACCTGAGTTTTAAGCCAAATGTCTAGTCAGTTGAGCAACACACTTCTCCAAAAGGCTAAACTGTGCACGCAAAACAGATTTTTTTTTTTTTTTTTTTTTTAATACGTCCACATCATAAACTGAGTTTTCACTAGGACATTATTGCTCAAGCATTGTTGCATGCTGTAGCCTTTTGAGTGGGGTGAAGAGTGTAAAGAATTACTTGAATGAATTAATGAATTCTATTGTGCTTTTTGTTTTAATTTTTTTTAAAGTAACTGGGGGAAATCCTGCATCTTCTGTGTGCTTGTACATTTGGTCCAAACATGATGGAACTGTGGTTGAACACTCCATTAATTTTATTCTTCTACTCTGGATGCAACTGTAGTGGCCCTGTGTGAACCTCTTGAACACACACACACACACACACACACATATATATATATATATATATATATATATATATATATATATATA
>JAGFZM010005619.1:0-24247 GCA_017657215.1 Limnothrissa miodon | reverse complement strand
TGTGTGTGTGTGTGTGTGTGTGTGTGTGTGTGTGTGTGGTGCAGATTTGTATAGTTTTTATACAGATGACGCTCAAGGACAGGAATCCAGTCTCAAAATTGTCATGCTAATCTCTGATTATTCAAACAGTCTCTCGCTGTTAACACACACACACACACACACACACACACACACACACACACACACACACGCATACAGTAAACAAAGAGATACACACAAATGACTCACAGAGAGAAGAGAGATACACACACAGAAAGAGAGAGTGAGACACACACCCAAACAGAGAGAAAAGAGAGAAATAGAAAGAGAGAGAGAGAAAGAGAAATCCATCCACACACCCACACAAAAAGAAGTGGGGAGATATGGAAAGAGAATACTGTCGGCTCAGCTATATTGTTGAGAGAGAGAAAAAATGAAAGCCAAATTAAAATACAAATCTGACAAAAAGTCTAATACCTGCTAACAAAGCTCTCTGCTAGTTTTTGTGTGTGTGTTCTTTTTGCCAATTATTTCAGGGGGTTGCTTTTTCTTGCCTCCATCTATTTAATCATTGGAAGTTCTTTCACAGTAATGATGAAAAATGAAGTGGGAGTGTTTGTGTGTGTGTGTGTGTGTGTGTGTGTGCGTGGGTCAGCTATTGTATTCTCAGATTACATCAGAATTCCCTGCCCTTCTCTTCCTTACTCCAACCATGGTACAGTGTGTATGTCATCATGCTTTTATATATTTTTATTAGTCTTTTACATGTCTGTCCACTAGAGGGGGTAGCTCAGGTGGTCAGCTGGCAAGACTCTCTCTCTCTCTCTTACACTCTTTCTCTCCTGCTCTCTCTCCCTCTAACACACACCCTCTTTCTCTCTCGCATTCATTATGAAGCAAGGTTGAAGTAGATAAGGAAAGAAGACAACAGAGTCTATTCGTAAAGGGCCCCCACTCTCTTGTCTCTCTCTCCCACTCGCGTTTCTCTTTTTCCCTCCCTTCCTCTCTTTAGCTTTCTCTCTCCCCCACTCTCCTTCCTCATCTCTCACTGTATCTCTACCTCTTTTTCTAGCTCTCTCTAGCTTTTTCATTCTCCCACTCTACTGCCTCACTTGCTCTCTCCTACCTCTCTCTCTTTCTCTTCCACTCCCCCACTACCTCTCTATCTACCTCCCTCCCTCTTTCTCTCCTGTCCAAAATGGAGTAAGACATTGTCCCCTTGTGGTTTTAGAAGGACCTGCACCCAAAACCATAAACAGACTGAGAGGCAGAGAATCCGCTAACCCACAACCTACCACAACTCAACTGCAGAGTGATAATTAAAAAAGAGGTCTCCTGTTTGGGATTCCAATAAAGATTTATCAGGTCCAGTCATAGTCCTGCTACGGGCTGGGCGTCTGGGAGCCTTTGAACATTAGATAAAGCGGTGCAGCTAACAAATAAATCACTGCTCTGGTGCAGTTGGAGAACAACACCACTCTCATTTAGTCAGCAAAATATTTTGTCAGCAAAAAAAATCAGCTATAACAAGTAAACAGATAACCTGAAAATGTACAGAAAGTGTGCACGCATATTTGTTTGTGTGTGTGTGTGTGCGCGCGTGCGTGTGTGTGTGCGTGTTTGTGCATGCATTAGCGAAGACACACAGCTTGAAACAAGTATCAATGCTTCTGGAAGAAGGTTAATAATGGCCACTCAAGGGGGGAAAAGCAGGTCATTTGCATTCACGCAGAAGACCACAAAACAGCTTACACATTGTGTATTGTGCACTCTTATATAGATTTACACATTAATAAGTTAGGGCTTATAAGAGCAAATATATTCCAGCAACTGGGCTCTTTAAGCATTAAAACATGACAGCCATTCTAGAATGTGAATGAGAATGTTTTCTGTGTACCAGATGGTGGAGTAACCTTGAGTTTGTACTGTGTTCTTCAAACTACATATATTTTCAAAGAACAGAAGTGGTCATGGACACTTTTATGTCTGATTTTCAATACTGAAAGGACAAATATGTTTTGCATTAGATACCAAACAGTAAGAAGTGGTAGCAACATCCGGCTGTCAAAGGATTAAGTGCACTGCTTAGGAAATAGAAAGAATTTTACAGCTACAGCAGCTTTTCGGGGTGCTACAGAAAGGTACCATGGATGTTATATTGGCCTTCAGAAGTTTTACATGTCCAAATGTCCATGTTTTACATTTCTTTCATCTTTCTGTCTGTTCTGTCAGCATTGTGCTGGATCGTTATTTTTTGTCTAGTTTGAAAAGTTTATTTAAAATTCACTCCAACCTCACACTACATATAGCTCTGGCTCCATCAGATCCTCTATGTATGGAGCAATGAAGACTTTGCTGAAAGAGCAGAGGGAAGCTGAGCCGAGGATGTATGGATCAAGCCATTTTTCATATCAGGGCCAGGCACAGGGCTACATCCCGATCACCAAGTTCAGAAGCTGGTGAAACACAGCAGAAGTTTGTTTCACATTGGATATTCAACAGATGTTCAGATATTCACTAAATGGTTTCTACAGCACCGTTTGGTAAATATCCGAATATCTGTTGAATATCCAACATGAATCTATCTTTACCACATATCCTATGGTTTCTGTGGCAAGATGACCACAGCGGCGGAGAAGACGGAGGAGGCCAGATAGTTTTAAACAAAAGACTTTGTTTATTTTTTTTTTCTTCTTTTTCTTTTTTTTCTTAAAATCGGTGCAGATATTTACAGTGTAACAAGTATTCAAAAACCAAAACCAAAACTGTACAAAAAGAAAACAAATAGGCATAAATAGCCAGGCTACGTCCTCAGACCCTGAACCACTAAATGCTCCTCAATACAAATCACTTCAACAACTTCCAACACAGACACGTTCACCTAATCACACCCTCCTCCACACTGAGGCCCAGGAGCCTAATACAGCCTAGCTGTAGCCCCGCCCACAAATTAAACCATTTCATTTTAAAAATCAATTAACTGAATAATCACAATGTAATTACAAAATAACAAACCAAACAAATAAATACAAAATAAACAATAACACAAAACCAATTTCTCACACCCAGATGCCTTATATACATATAAACAATCACCATGTGTAATAACGATTGAAAACTCCCCTGACAAAATGGTTTCCCCCATCGCTCACCACAAACCCCCTCTATTTTACCCCAGTGGAATGGTCCCTCGGTTTCCCCACGTAAACCCGGAAGTATGTGTAATTTGAACGGTGGTAAGTAAACGGAAATGTAATTACAATGTTTTATCAATAAATGAGAATGTTTAAGACAGCCGGTGGGATTATTTGTAGACATGAATACAAGATAAAATTAATACAGATGAGTGGTGAACATGACAATGAAATTTGAGAAGTTGAACCGAAGTTGACTGTAAAAATGCCGGTGTTCCGGGTTAGTTGGTGTTCACGTTGACTCAGGGACAGATTACGGACCGGGCCAGCGGGGCCACTGCCCAGGGGCCCTTGGGGTGCAGGGGGCCCGTGGGGCCCCTAGCTCAAAACAATTTGCAACGGTTATCAACAATGTATTTTTGTTTGTCTATTTTAGAGGGCCTACATTCTTTGATCCTCTGCCTACAAGGGCCCCGACCCTATAGGGCCTCTGATGGGAACATGGAGGGAAGGTGTTTGGCTGCCAAGGGCCCTTAAACTGTGGTGGTGGTTGTGGTGGTGGGGGGGGGGGGGGGGGGGGGGGGGGCCTTCAGGGGAGCTTTCAGGGGACCGCCCTGCTATAGGAACTTTAAAGGGAAATAGGTGCATGGGAGCCTACTTTTAGAAGGCCCTCAGGCCCTCCTATTATGGTCCTGGCTTCTGGCTACCAGGGGGTCCTAGGGAGGATGGGGGCTTTGGGGGCTTTTAGAGGGCCATCTGATTATGAGGGCCCCACTAGGAGGCCCTAGGGAGGAGGGCGTAGTGTACATTTAGAGGGCCATCTGATTCCAAGGGCCCCTACCATGGGGTTATGCGTGGGGGAGGGGGGGCCTACAGCAACCTGTAGCCTAGGGGCCCCTGGCCATGTTGATCCGGCCCTGGGCGTGTTAACAGCCTTACAGAAGGCCC
Source organism: Limnothrissa miodon (assembly GCA_017657215.1). Taxonomy (NCBI): domain Eukaryota; kingdom Metazoa; phylum Chordata; class Actinopteri; order Clupeiformes; family Clupeidae; genus Limnothrissa; species Limnothrissa miodon. The sequence continues at coordinate 20,186 of JAGFZM010005619.1, read as the reverse complement.
TCTAACTAGGGAGCGGTAGCATGGTGGGATGGAGGCGGTTAACCTGCCTGCTGAGTGTCTTGTCTTAACCATCGTTTGAGTGCATACACACATGTAACTGAGCTATTTGGTGCTCTTTACCTATCTGAAAATATGTCCAACAGTGAGCTGACTTTAAAGGCTAACTCACTCGTTGCTGTGTATCCTTCAGATCTGAACATGAGCCTGGCAGATGAACTGATGCAGTACAAGTCATTCATGTCAGAAAAAGAGACATGCCCAAGTAAAATGCTCAGAACAATGATGGATTTAGATTTGCAATCAACCTTTCCAAATGTGTACAAAGCACTTCGACTTTTTTTGACCCTGCCTATTACAAACTGTGAAGGGGAGCGCTCATTTTCCAAACTCACTCGCATTAAAAATGAACTCAGGATTAGGATGTGCCAAAACTGTCTGAATTCACTGTCACTTCTGGCCATTGAATCAGAGTTGGTTGGACAGTTTAACTTTGATGAATTAGTGGATGACTTTGCAAGAAGGAAGAGTAGAAAGAAAGTTATGTAAGGTAGGCTATTGACAGATGGGTTAGGGTTAATTTTTGAAAGGTGGTTTCACATTTTCATTTTTTTTCTTCTTTTTTACTTTTTCACCAAATATCTATAATTATACCTAAATGTTATCCATATTATACAAAATGGTGACTTGGAGTAGGAACAGTAAACTTAAATGTTATTTCTCCCTTTAGCTGCATAAAAAGTCCCCAAAGTTTCACAACTGGTTCAGTGAATTATTTTCCAAATATATCAAAATCTCCCTCCCTCCCCCTTAAGAACGTGACACATGCTGGCTCAGTGTAGAGCCCAGGGGCCGGTTGCTCAAAGCACCTTAAGTTAAGGTTTTACCTTAAAATCTGAAGTTAGATAAGGAGAAAAATCTAAGGTACCTCTACAGCTCCCTTAACGCTACCTTAACTATCTCTTCGCTAAAAAGATGGCAGAGTTCATTGCAGTAATTAATAATCAGCGTATCCCTAGAGGGTTGTACCGCGACCGGGAGAATCCATTGGACGTCCTTACAGACCAACAATTGATGATGGATTACCGATTTGACTGGAAGGCAATTGATAATTTGTCTAATGTTGGACCATGCTACGTCCCGAAACTGCGCTCTGCCTGGTGTATGCTACTTCAACTAGATCCTTGCGGTGTTTCGCGTTTGGGGCCGGTTGCACAAAGCACTGTAAAGATACGGGGCGATGTTAAAATAGCACTTAGATTTTCACAATTTATCTATCAATAACAGCTTTTAAAACTGATTTATTTACCGGTCTAACTTCAGATCAGTATTGCATATTGACACGATTTCCCTGGGTCTGGCTAGTATTACAAGCTGTATGGGATGACACGTTTTCATGTTTGAATTGTGAATGGTTTACGAGAAAATCTCACTATTGGAACTTCGGGGTAATTTTACCGGACCTTTACGGTGAGAGGGGAAATTGAATGTATCGGTCCTCTCAGCCTTGTGTTTCCATTAGAAACGACTGAGAGGACCCTTCGCTAAGACGTCATCACGTTGTGACCGTTTACGCCTTTACTATCGCAAAGAAGTGGCTGGTAGACACAGCAACAGGTGCATTATCTGGCTGCAAAGCCCAGATTTTCAGATTGTACAGTCAGTATTTCTCGCCTCATTTTACAAAATATCAAGTCATACAGGCCAAACGTTTTAGCTTGTCACCAAAATAGCGACCGTTGCGTTAGCACCACCATAGGAAACAACAAGCTTGCTAAGTTGCTAACGCGAATAGGTGGCTGGTAGACACAGCGTATACAACAACAGGTGCATTTCTGGCTACAAACCCCAAAATTTTAGATTGGTAAGTCAACATTTCTCGCCTCATCTTACAAAATATCAAGTCATAAAGCCCAAACTTTTTTTTATATATCACAAAAATAGCGTTAGTTGCGTTAGCTCCGCCATTTTTATTTTTTTTGGCTTTAGAACCTTGCCGTAGCTTGCCTTCATTTGATTGACCAATCAACTATCGCACCTTTTCAGGGACCAACGGAGTACCTACCCTAGAGCAGGTACTCCGTTGGTCCCTGAAAAGGCACGGAAAAAGTTCCTTTGGGGACGGCCCGGTCAAATGGAAACACACGCATACCGTGAAGGTCCGGTAAAATTACCCTGAAGTTCCGATAGTGTAAACGCCCATATTGTCCCGGCTCTCAACTAATTTACCTCCTCCATTTTTGACAGTTTAGTTGACTAGTTCTAACGGCACATGTGGTAGGTCACCGTGGAAACTATAGAATTTTCGTGCCAGAAAACCCTTTTGAATGCAGTAAATCACTTAACGGATTTCCTTACCCAAGGATACCATTTAAGAAATTTTGTGCAACACCCTTAAATGAATTCCTTACCTAAGGAGAAATTAAGCCTTAAAGCCTCTATGTGTAGGATCGTATCAGAATTCCCCATCTATCGGCGAAGTGGTATACTGCATACGTTTGAATAAAATGTATTAGCCCTCCCCTTCCCACAATCCTAATTTCTTGCTACGGAGGCCGAACGCTCGCTCGCTTGCTCGCTCGCTTTTATCTCAATTTCTGCTACTCAGTCTCTGAGCGGAAACGGGAAAGGTGGAGCTGAATATACGATACTGCTCTCCCCTACAAGAACCCGTACTTTTGAAAATGGCGGCGCAAAATGGATATTCTTCTTTGGTCCCCAGCCATATCTATATATAAATGGAAATTACCAAGTTTACCTGAACACTACAATTTATTCATGGAGGTAATTACCATCGTTTTACATTATATTTTTGAAATAAAAAATATATTTTTAATAAAAGACGAATATAAATAGAAGATAAATCCTACACATAGAGGCTTTAAGGTAGTTACTTAAGGAACAAAACTTAAGGTGCTTTGTGCAACCGGCCCCAGCCCACCGGCTGTCTACGGCTGCTTCGCACAGGTTATGGAATGTTGCTAATATTGAAATAGGGTCTGGGATCAAAGATTCTAGGGTGTTATTCTACTCTAGGCAGTTCTGCATACAATACATTGTTTAAATGCTATTTTAATCCACGTTATTGTACCAAATACATTGCCGATTTTATCAGCAAAATAAGCTAGATCATATTACTTAGTTGATTTTGTTTACCCATGCCAACGGTTGCTAAGGGAAGAGAAGCCATGCTTTTAAACAAGGATATCGTTAATTTCAGCCTAATTGGTCAGTAATAGCAAATGCACACGGATTTTTCTTGTCGTGACGCAACCGTTTTTATATAGTCTATGGGCGCAACGTGTTTTTTGTTGTTGTTTGTTTCAATCTGTATTATAGTATGCTTGCCCTCTTACATCTATATGGCATAAAGTAAAAGAACGAAAAGTAATTTAATAAAAGTAGATCTACAATCGCTAATTTAAACTGATAAAGACTTCCATGAGCCAAAACAAAAGGATCGCACAGCTAAAGACAACAAACTGTAGCTACGAAGTTTTAAGGTAGGACATAGGTTTCATTTATCATTTGCCCGCCGTGGCTCTAGTTGGCAAGAAATTCACAGCACATATTATTTTGACCGCATCATATTTCTTGTTGGGTCTATTTGTTGCACCTTATACCATCGTCAGATTACATGACAACTTGCATCTGGCAAGCTAACGCCCGGCCACCTCTCAACTACATGAGCGCGCTTCTCCACAACATTCTGATAACATGATTAACGTGAGGGTAGCCTGACGAACATTTTGCCCAGGGGCCCACACGACCCATAATCCGTCCCTTCGTTGACTGGTGATATTTGCGTAGTTTCGCTGAATATTTATAAGGCCCTGGCCTAAACAGTCTATGGACCTGCCTCTTGGGATCTAAATGGGCGGGTTTTTGATTTCTCATATTGGCCAAACGCCAATTGTCCTCGCCAAAGTTAAGCATGAGGAAGTCAGTATACAGACACATTAGGATGTAATGCTTGTGATGACCAGCGACGTGAAGAAACATGCATTTTTGTCACCCAACTGTTTTTGGTCAAAGCTTCCACTGAGGACAATTCTAATTACCCGTGATAAAAAATAGGTTTGACACCCCTGGCTTATACATTAAGGTGAATGAGATATTTTGAATTGATATTGTCAGAGGGGTTGATTCCATTCAGGTTAAACATACCTGACTCCTGGGTCTCGGTTCCCACTCCTACTGACAACTATTGTCAATGACACTGCAGACGACTCTTCAGATGGCTGACATTCTGTGCAACGTAAACACACTATAAAACCACTGCCACACAGTTAGGGTACTTTAGGGGTCTAATTCACAGGGGCTCTGCTAAATGCACCATATTACCGGTATGGTATAACCCATAATCCCTTTGCATCTGGTCCATTCCGAACAGATCAAAATATTTAATAGAAGGTCTGTTGTTTAGTGTGACCTATGTAGTATTTATTAGAAGCAGAATAGTATTTAGTATTTGATTTAAATGCAAAATCATCCTTCCACACAAACTGGATGTCAAGCTAAAAGATCTAGGGCTTCCTCACAGAACCTGCAGGTGGATCAACAGCTTCCTCACCGACTGCAGACAAAGAGTGAGATGTCACACATCTCCAGCCCTAAGCCTAAGCACTGGGTCACCGCAGGGCTGTGTGCTCAGTCCACTGCTCTATTCTCTTTATACACACGACTGCACCCCCGCCCACCAGAGCAACACCACTGTGAAGTTTGCAGATGACACTACCGTGGTGGGGCTCATATCAGGGGGTCTGCCTACAGAGATGAGGTGGAGCGTCTGTCTTCATGGTGCAAGGATAACAACCTTCTCCTAAACACTAAATAGACCAAAGAACTTATAATAGACTACAGAAGAAACAAGACAGAAGTCCAACCACTAATCATCAGCGTTCATCACTAATCATCAACAGAGACTGTTCTTCCTGAGAGTACTGAGGAGGAACAACATCACACAGAGACTGCTGGTGTCTTTCTACCGAGCCTCCATCGAAAGTATCCTAACGTACTGCATATGCATCTGGTACGCTAGCTGCACAGTGGCTCAGAGGAAAGCACTCCAGGGAGTCATCAACGCTGACCAAAGGATCATCGGCTGCTCTCTCCTCACACTGGAAGACCTACACAGCTCCCGCTGCCTCAAAAAAGCCCATAACATCATAAAGGACACCTCACACCCTGGACACTCCCTGTTCAAACTCCCTTCAGGTAAACGGTATAGAGCAATACATACAAGGACAAATAGACTCAAACACAGCTCTTACCCAATTGCAATAACATGTCTTAATGCTACTAAAAGTAGATAATGGTCACCTATGGTTGCTATGGTGATGGCGCTGTTTTCGTTTCTGGCTCTGTGCTGTGCCCTGCAGGTGGCCTTGAATGTGGTTGTCGCTTTGTTTGGTTCGGCGGAGTTGGAGGAGCTTGTTGGTGTTGGACCTTTTTTTTTTTTTTTTTTTTTTTTTGGTGTGTTTTTGCTTTGAATGATGCGTTCCGACCGGCCGTCGTTCTCTCTGTCTGCCCTGCCATCTTTGTCTGCGGAGCTTGGAGGAGGTCAGGCGGAGACCCGTCGTGAGTGTTGGATGTGGAGAGCTGCGGAGGTTGCCTGTGGAGTGGAGGACGGGAACTCACGGGAGGCCAGTGTTTGGAGGAGGGCAGCGCTGCCTGCAGATCGGCTGCTGTCCAGTGGTCTCCGACGCGATGTTGTCCCCCACTTGGTGTCGCTCCTGTGTCCCGGCTTCGGCTGTGAATCCACAACCTCAAAGTCATCTCAGCTCGCCTTCTGCATGGATCCTGAGTCCTGTTTGTTTGTATGGACTGTTTATGTACAGTGGCTAAATGGCAATGGCTATTTATTTTGTTTTCTTCTTTCCCTTTATTTAATCTTCTCTTCAATGCAATTTCACTGCATGTTTTGCGTTAGTGACTCATGTATGTGACAAATAAACTCCTTGAATCCTTGAATCCTTGATATGCATCGTCACGGGGAAATTAATGCAGGCTATTGCATTTGTATAGTAAACATTCCAAGTTCAGCTAAAACCCTGGTGTTAAAACTTGGTAATGGAAATGCAAAACTGGGGCTAAGCACAGGTGTTTTGCCTCGCAATAACCTGGAAGTAGCATCAAGTAGGCAAACTGTTAAGGCCATAGAAATACCAGTATATACAAGTCTATAATTCTATGGTTATGATGACCAAAAAACACTGAATTCTAACGTGGTTACCTACCGGCAGAAATAGTTGTGCTTGCAGAATAGTTGGAATAGATCCTGATTTCAGGCGTAGTGCTTGTGAAATGCCAGATCTATACAGCCCGAGGTTGACGAAACAATCTGGGGTGAAATGACCAGAGCAAACTACGAATCTCGGATTGAAGTTTAGTGGAACGTGGTTGTAGATAAACAGTTATTGTGTGTTCTCCAGTTAAACAAATTCAGCATGCACTTATTTCAAACAGAAATTCAACATGCACTTATTTTTCTTAGAGCCGTAAGCCGTTCTCAATGTTAGCTATTACATAGACTACAGTTCGTTTACAGCCTACCGCCGAAGCAACAGGGGGCTGGACAAGAGACTGTTCCAAACTATTTTTGATTGGACCAAAGATTCTAGAGCAGAGCTCTTTGGATTGGACAATGTAATGGGGGAGGTGTAGCTTTGCGCTGTCTACATAGACAGAGCACTAGTTTCAGATTGTTTTTTTTCAGCCCGGCAAATTCTAGCCTGAAATTTGCATATAGAAGGAGGTGGAAGATGGTGTTGGGAGTTTCGGGATGGTCCGCTGGATACCTTAACCACTTAAGGCACACCATCCCACCAGTGAGACGCCCCCCCAGTGTGCCTTAATAGGTTAAGCTACCTTAATTCAACAATAACAAGGTAAATGTGTCTTTGCATTCTATGGGCTCTTTAATGCACCAGAACACTGAGACCACTACTTCAATCTCCACCCTCAAGGCTATTGTTAAACTTATGGTGTGTGTGTGTGTGGCCATGTAGTCATGGTGTTATTGACTATAGCCCAGTGCTATATCTTGGCAGTATATATTTATTGTGTCCTTGAACCCCATCCACCCCCCATTTCTCGAGTACCTCGAACATTGTGTACATTGTTTTTATATCTTGACACTACTTACACCTTTGTGGCCTCGCCAGCTCATATTTACCGTACTGATGATATTTTGACATGTTTAAATTGCCTTTAATTGACATGAACACTTACAGTATCAGCATAGCTATGTGTCTATGTGGATTGTATGGGTGGGCTGCAACTTTCACCCTGCTGACACATGACTGCACACCAACCTACAGCTCCAACCACCTGGTGAAGTTTGCGGACGACACAACCAAGGGCGATGAGACCCACTACAGGAAAGAGGTTGAGCTCCTGACCACGTGGTGCAGAGGCAACAACCTCCTGCTAAATATTAGCAAGACCAAGGAGGTTATTGTCAACTTCCAGAGAGGCCACACCTGTCACCATCCGCTGACCATCGACAGCGCTGCGGTAGAGAGAGTGAGCAGCACCAAGTTCCTGGGGATGCACATCAGTGAGGACCTCTCCTGGACTACCAACACCACATCACTGGCCAAGAAAGCACAACAGCGCCTCTACTTCCTGCGCAAACTCAAGCGGGCAAGCGCCCCACCACACACCCTGACCACATTCTACAGAGGAACCATTGAAAGCATCCTCTCCAGGTGCATCACTGTGTGGGGCGGTAGCTGCTCTGACTACAACAGAAAAGCTCTACAACGCATCGTGAGAACAGCTGAGAGGATAGTTGACCACTCCCCTCCCTGCAAGACATCTACACCACCCGCCTCACCCGCAAAGTCAACACAATCGTCAGCGATGCAACCCACCCCGCACACTGTCTGTTCAGCCTACTGCCCTCTGGTAAGAGATACAGAAGTCTCCGCTCCCGCACCACCAGGCTCGCCAACAGCTTTGTCCACCAGGCTGTGAGACTGCTGAACTCTCTCCCCTACCGGCTCCCAGTCAGCGGAACCACCAGACTGGCAGGAGTATAGGAAGACAGATTGGACTCTACACCCCCCCCCCCCCCCCCACACACACACACACACACACACACACACTAACCAACAAAGAAATAAACACTCTGAACCAAAAAAACACTCTGGACTGAAAATAACTATAACTACCTCTGCATTGCAAATTGCACACACCTGCTGCTATATATTCTAGTATTCTTCTTACCACTGTTTATACCACTTTTTACCACTATTTATATTTAATACTACTGCTGCTAAAATCTTGTGTTGCACTAAGACAACAAACAACACTGCTAGAACACTTACTTTATGTTATGTCGTGTCTTATATATACTGTGTGTCACCTAAGTATAATGCCTTAAGCCTACTTGCACTTTTCTTTTACTTAACAGTACCTTGGGACAAGTGTGAAACGTAATTTCAATTCCTTTGTATGTCGAGTACATGTGAAGAAATTGACAAATAAAACTGACTTGACTTGACTTTCATACTTCTTTAAGAAGTCATATGGAGAATCATATTGGAAATAGTGCCCTCCACTGGAATTTGCTATAGTAATGGGCTCATGCATGTTTTTTTTTTGTCCATGGTGTGGCGCCAGAGACAGATTGTCTACAGTATGATCTTGAACAGTACACCTTTTTTCAACTCTGTGGAGGCATCCATCATAATTCTTATTGTGCATACAAATTGATGTTGAGAAGTGCTTCCTCAAACTGCATGACAAAGGATGAGCAGCCTAAGTTATTAGGGCATGTGTGTTTATGAGAGAGAGAGAGAGAGAACACTGGTGTCACAATGCAGCAGTCATTCTCCTCTAAAACCACAAATATTCCTAACCTCCCCAGCACTCTAAACAATAGCAGACTGTACCATGTGCTAGCAGAGAGGGGGAGTTATCACTGCTGCTATTTCTGGAGCGGGTGAGCTGCCAGCAAATTCCTGCCCATCTAGTGGCTGGAGCCGAGCAAGTGCCTAACTCTGACATGGATCACCCCTGCCAGAGCTGAGGCTGGTACTGTACGCAAGCACCCTTGGGGCAGACTGTGAACACACCTCACCTGATTGTAGATATGTACAGTACAAGATTTCCTCACACACATATTAAATGTATGTATTGTCACTGTACAAATACATATCTCCACATGTGTGTGTGTGTGTGTACGTGTGTGTGTGTGTGTGCGTAAGAGAGAGAGAGAGAGAGAGAGGGTAGAGACTATTTTGATTTGCAGTCAAGCGACAAATGACAAAGCCTTCATTCTCTCCCTCGTCTCCCTGTCTTTGACATTAGCTGAAGACTCTTCCCTTTAGCGAATGGGGGAGGTGCACCAGAGAAACTGAAATAAAACTGTCAGTGTCTTTCTCACTTGCTCTCTCTCTCTCTCTCTCTCTCACACACACACACACACACACACAGACACATACTTAACTGCATCTGATAGAGCTGCAAACATCACATGATCAGCTCCTGCCTGTACCGACACTAGAGAGAGGGGGGGGGGGGAAGGCAGCAAGTGACTGACCCAGAGTCTTACTGAAGAAGGATTACATAAGGCTGTTGTGTTCTCCCCCGGCCACACCTCAGCCACAAACACACACACACAGACACACACAAACAAACACACACACACACAGACATTTGTGTCTTTGTGTGTTAAAGGTAAACATGGTGGGTTTTGTAAAGAGGGTTGTCCCTCTTTGACCTTAATTTTTCATATCACTTCATTTCTTGTTTGGAGAGTGACAGCATGTGGTTCTGCCCTCTTCATTGCATGTGGTGTAAGAGAAAATAGTATAGGAAGCTACTGTAGGCCAATCAATGATAATTCTTCTAGGCCATCCAGCCGACCAGGTATTTGTGGACAGATCTTGCCCAAATACCCATTCTCTAATAGAGTCAATACAATCAATAAATGCCTATAGGCTAGGCTATTTAATGTAATGTATGAATTTTAATGTGCAGTCTACATGAGAAAATTTAGACTGTGACCTAATTGCATTCATGTGCCCATTACACACTGGTAGACAAATTAAAAAGGTGCTTATGGTTACACTAACCACCACAACATCATGATCTCATGGCTGTTTCTTTGTGTCCAATAATCATGACTCATCTGCTGATGGACCACACACACACGTTACACATAGAAAGAGGAAGGGAGAGAGAGAGAGACAGAGAGACCTAACGTTTAGGAACAGTATGGCAAATCGCAAAGTTTGCACTTATACAGGTAACGCATCAGTAGCCTATTTGATTTTGCGTTACATCATGCTAATATAGGTTGCTTTTTATTGTTTTCTTCTATCTTTTGCGCTTTCGGGTGACCGCCGAGCAGTGGTGGGTCTGCACGCACAACACACAACAGCGAACTTTCTGCGTGCAGCACTGCCCGGCGCTCTCCACAGGTGATTGGTGCCATGTGTCGTCCAATCACAGAGCTCCGATCTACCAATGCAAAGTTGTTAACCCTAAACCAAAGAGTCGTCTTCTTTTGGTTAAAAGCTGGATTCCACCTTCCACAGTTGTCTTTTGAATGGTAGGTCGAAGGATTTTACCTACTTCACGGGATATAACAGAGGAAGAAATCCAGGCGACGTCAGTGATAATGTAGAAGTAGTCTTAAGTGATTTGGTCAACGATAGTGGTGCCTATTTTCTCTTAGCTACTGTAGCTAGCTCCCAGCTCTACATTGGCTAGCTACCCAAATATGCTGTCTGCCGGAGGGATGGTTCACTTGCTCAGCATGTTGAGCGAAATTGCCATCTTTTACCGTAGATGTATACACGGTAAGTTGTTTTATTTGCCTTTGTTTCTATACCCGAATGTCTTCATGATGGATTGTGATAAGTGGATATAGTGATGTTCTTTTCAGTCTTCTTTCCGTTAGTAACAGTAGCTGTATTAAATGTATGACGTTAGCCAGTTAGCTAGCTCGTCAGACATTCTTCAATGCGAATTCCACCCAGGGTGTCTCTTTAACCTTCGATTTCCTCGGATATGGTGTGGCCGAAAAAACAGGAAAACAGAGAAAATAGTCGACTCTTTATTGTGATGTTTGTGAACCCAACTACTATTGAATAAGGCATACACATTTTCATGATTTAATTGCGATTTAAAATGTTGCGAAGTGTTGAAATTAAACTTTATAATGTCACCATAAGCTGTCTTGGTTGGCTGAGCAGATACTTTTTAAAGGGAGTTCATCTGGCCATCGAAATGCCTGCAGCGCAAAATGTGTACGTTGCACTTTTTGTCGAAGTAATTTTCGAACATGTATCTATCATTTCATTCATTTATTTAAAAAAGTCTGCTCAATGTTATATTTTAGTCGATTACTAATAAAGCTATACTTATTACATCACCATAGTTGGTTGATGTTAACATCGTTTCATGTAATCATTTAACGCCATCGTTACCATATAGTTTAACGTTAGAAATATGATTAACCTAAAACCTTATTAGATCATTTTTAATAATACAACTCAACATTGCACTTGGTATTTTAGATAACTTTAAAGTAATGTGTAAGTGCTACTTTACTTGTTGGTCGACGTTAGATTAGTAAAGATTTGAAATAATTGTTTTATTGCGTAAGATAAGGAAATTTTGGGTCTCGTCGATTCGCTCTTTTCCTCGATGATACTCGTTTTAAACTTCGCAGCCGACTTCCTCTTTAAGGTTGTGTGTCTATACTGGACACCAACGTTAATCGTCGTTGCAGATGGCAACTTGGAGGAATAGCGACGTCGTCTTTTTCACTCTGTAACGTTAATGTTACATTTGGTCTTACCGGTGGTTCATTCTGTTGCGCATGGAGGGGAGGGGGGATAGGTGGTAGGGTTGGCTAATAGAAACGGCTTTATTCCACGGTGGCGCTGTGACACGATCTGTTATCCACTCTCAGCGTTACGTCTTAACTCCGTTTAAAGAGCCATTTTTCTCTGAAATTTGTATTGTTTTTTTTTATGATATTGTACCCAATGTACTGCCGATGTAAGTTATTTGTTATTATATTTCTGCTGATTTGTATTTTGTGGCGTCGTTGTCTTCCACACACCGCCTTCGTCTCATCTAATTGCAGCTGATACAGTAACGATTTCAGCAAAGGCGGGGCTCCCCCTCCACTGTTTCTGACCTACAGTAAACGTGACTCTCCACTGCTTCCGCTGTCCCAATCTTACCTATTGCTATATGGGAAATGCAGACTACATGTTTTCGTTAATTTCTGGTGTGCCCCCTAGTGAGTAGTATTGCCTTTCTATGTCGCCCCCTCCCTCTTTGTGCCATAAACTGCACAATCCTCTTTAAGGGTTCTTCCTATCTCCAGCAAAAGACTCCCGCATTTCCAGAACATGACCCACTTTTGGTACTAACAACTTTACCTACTAATGCTCAAGCGTTCTGTTCCTCACCAGAGTAAGGCTTTCTATTTTACGGTCAGTGTTTTGTTGGACATGGGCTGATCCAGTATTAGATGACTGTCAGACAATTTGGTTATAATTACCTAAATTATACTGCCGTGCGTATGCTGCGTGCAGTCATGTAAATCATATTCACACTGGCTTGCCTATGGTATATCCTTTTCCTGATGATGTTCAAGACCCTCTATTTGCATGAGATGGCTATAAATTAGGTATTGGATTACAGAAATTGTATAATAGAAATTACCATTCTATAACCTTCATACAACCAACCCCTCATCTTGACCCCCCCCCCCCTCCCCCTCCCTTTTTTTATGCACAACAGACTGACAATCAGATAACATGTATCTGTGTATCCATTATCAGTTTATCCGATAAATAGATAATGGATGCATTTCCCTCCTTACATGAGCAGGAGTGAGACGCTATAGATCATGATCATATATCTCTACCTTATTAAACATGATTATATATTTCTGGGCAAATTTTTAGTTTTTGTCCTAATTATGTGACATGTGACACTATGATGGTTGCTAAAACAGGAGCCTATCAAAACAAATTTAAGTAGTTTAAAGTGATGCTAGGCTCTAAATTACAAAAGGGGTCTATATTTAGTCTGGGCATGTAAAGGTATAACATGGCAATTCAAAGTATCAAAGCTCAAACCTTTTCTGTGGGGCCTTGACTGAAAAAAAATAACTATTATTCCAAGGCATGCTTTTAAGCCAGGGCTCTGTCATGAACTCGCCACTAGACCCTTCCAGCCTTCTCACCCATTGTTGTGCTCCTAAATCCAGAGCAATTCTTACTTGCCACTAAGTGATCCTTGTTAAAGTGTATCACCAGTCTTCTCTGAACAGCATTGGAAGTGTCAGAGCATTTCTACATGATTAAGCTGGGCTGATTAGATCATCTTTCAGTGTTAAAGGTGAAACTTACCTAAAGGTAGAACTAATATAATAACTCTGAACAAAATTATTATCTTGCCTAACCCTAGTTTAGGTAGATGTTTGACTGACTCACTCTTGGCCACAGCAATGTAGATTGGACACAAATAGAAAACCTCACCCATTTTTGAGGTTTTTTTGACTTGCTTTGTGCCTTAGTATTTTTATTTGACCAACATGAAGCCATTCATTTACCTATCATGATTCATAAATTGACTGCCTTGTTATTTCCTGTCAAGAAACACACACACATACGCACACACTACATTCATTGTTCGGCTTCCTAGCTGGACTAATCTATTCTAGCGTACTTATCGCAGTAATTAAAATCCAGGGCCGAATGCAATTATACATCCTTTTTGGCATCATTCCCTTTAATAGACTGATACTCTCTTAATTTGCATGAAGCATCTTTAGAGGAGATCTTTAAAGAGAAGTTGGCTTTCTGAAAGAAAAAACTTTCTGCACGGAGACATGCTAAAAGATGACCAGTGCCTAATAGAACCTCAAACAGAACCTCAAAGAACCCTCGCACTCACTGATTCTGTGCCCATGTTGTGGCTCCCAGTATGTTGTAGCCACAGTCTGTTAACACCACAATTTTCTTAAGATGTGTGCCCTATGATATTTCCATGGTCATACCATACATAACAAGTAAATACAAAAAACGGATGTTGGAGTTTTTTGCGCTATACAAATAAAATTAAATTGAATTATGTTGACCAAAGGTTTACTGTGGAGTCTGGCACTCTGTCTCTATTTATTAGTGTTGTTGTTGTTGTTGTTGTTGTTAATAATAATAATAATAATAATATCATCATCATCATTAGTAATAATAATAATAACAATTGTCTATTATCATTATCATTTGTCAGTATAGCCAAGATATCCCGACTTAATCCCTTATCCTAGTTTTGTGCAATGGGCCCCTAATTGCCAATCCACAGATGCACTCATCCTTTGTGGTGTACTCCTGGTCATTCTCGCTATATCCCTACAGGTCTTGATCATAATGAATTTCCTGGTGGATGATGGACTCTTGATGTATGTGAGGTCCCCAAAGATGGATTTTACAACTTTGAGTGGTGAGTACAGTGTTTTTGTTCGTTTTGCATTGGTGTGTGCTTTCTTTCATACGGATGGTGAACAGATTGTTTTCTGGGCATACCAGAACCCTTTGTTTGTTGATTGCCCAGTCGAAATTTGCTCTGAAAGCTGGCGCGTAGTGTGGTGATGAGTGAAAACACTAGGCGGCGCTATCTGAAATTTGAATATTGAGACTGAAATTAAAACCTTCCAGCAACCAAATGCAAATAGGCTGTTAGGCTGGATTCAGATACAAAGCAGGCTTAATGATTACTCTGGGTAGGGTAAAAAAAAATTCTGCTGGTGGAAGAATGTTTTATACACAAATTAAGCTGCTACCCAATCAGCCATTTCGCTGCTCTCCAAAAAAATGTGGTGCTTTTCTTGCTGTGAGCTTTGTATGCATTTTAGAACACTGTTAGGTTTGTAACCCTAAGTACACCTCATTAGAGTACTGGATACATTGTTGTACCGTAGCTATAATAGTACTGGGTACTAAGTTGTGACCTAAGTTTGTTAGCCACACATTTGTTGACCAGGCATAATCAAACCAGAGGCGTAAGGGGTGAAGAAATGCAGCCAGGGGTCAAAAATTAGCTTTTAGAAATGTGAATGTCAGACACTGGTGGATCTGTGAAATACACCACCCATTCAATTGTAAATTAGTACTTTTTTGGTAAGTTGACCAGAATTTGGCTGCTTGATGCTCATTTTGACCCTGACTGCAAGTTATTACAAGGACTGATTGGAATGAAATTTGGTTGCTGCATCCCTAACGTTACCTACAGAATGGCTACATAGGTGCCCCAGCTACAATTTTAACATTAAACTTTTGTGAAGTATGCAGCATAAGAACCAGGCTAGTCTCTGAGCTGAACTGGAATACATTTGGAATACAAATGTCATTCATGTGTTGATTTTTTTATCCCAATGAGTACCATTACATGCAATAAGTAATTTTTGGCATGGCTCAACATGGACTAGACTAGACCTGCCTAAATCATGTGTGGTGGATACTGCCACTGGTAATGATTGTGTTAAACTCAAATAAATTGAGATTAAAAGTTATTACAAAATATTTAAGATAATTTTTATCTGTTGGGGTTAGATACAAAAAAAAACCTCCACGATGTAACCAGCTGGATGTTACAAATAAGATTTGTTGCAGATTTGTTGGTGGTCTATAAAATCAGTAGTAGGCTATAGGCTACTTGGAGGTTGAACACTGGAAGCTGAAGCTCGTCTTTCTTGTGATAAAAAGTTACATTACCATTCACGTCTGTTTCAATCAGGATTCATGTTGCACTCAAGAGCCACAAGAGGGCGACGTGTGTTAACATCATTTTTTTCCGAGGGAAAGTATTATTCCGTGGCCTACGGTATTGTAGCGTTGTAATTAGGGTGTCTAGGGTGGTCTTTAATGTAAAAACGATCGAACAAAGCGATCTGTACAGGTGTATTTTAAATTCGTATGATTAGACACGCGTGTCACTGTAAATTGATTCAAACCCTACGTTTGATCATAATCGTAGGTCCAAAAAGCATACAGCGAGATGGTCACGATATCTTTGAAAGGGGGAAATATTATGGTTCTGTCTAACTGGCAGAAATAGTCATTTGTACTAGCGGTGGCATGGAATTAATGATGAATGCGTCAAGGTTTGATTGACTAGCGACTAGCAATCGTGATGGAGAAAAATCATGGATGCAAGGCGCTTGGTTTGCGGCTGACGCGGAGTGCCTTGGGTGTCATCGTGGGTGGGAGAGAGACGCAAGAAAAAGCGTACACCGTTCCCCCCGCCTCCTTCCCTGCGGGCGGCTCGGACGCGCGTGCGTGCTAAACCTTGTGGGAATGGCTGATGTGTGATCGGGGGTTGGGCCGCTAGAAGCGAACGCAGAGTTAAAGAGTTTTTAATGTCCGCCATGTTGGCCATGGCGTATTGAACCAGGGAGAGGGAGCGGAGCTACGGAAAAAAAGAGACCGAGAGAGAGCGACCAAGATCCGGGCCTTCCCGGCTCCGTTCTTCTCGCCATACCCATATTTTGTAACCAATCGAACGGTTGACTCCTGGAGAACGCCACAGTTCCATCAATGAGAACTAAAATTTGTACAGTTGTGATTCGTAGGGGATCGGATAGATATATGCTGCATCTTTCATTATAAAAAATGAGTAAATTGTCGTTTCGGGCACGGGCGCTGGACGCTACCAAGCCTCTACCCGTCTTCCGCTGCGAGGACTTGCCGGACCTGCACGAATATGCCTCAATTAACCGGGCGGTACCGCAGATGCCGACGGGGATGGAAAAGGAGGAGGAATCGGTATGTTTTATAGTTTCAGATTTTGTATTTTGTGATTTCGCCATCTTTTCTCGTATGGCGGGCGCCCCTATCTTGCCTGCGCAAGTTTGCACAAAATGGCCGCCATTTCTGTTTTTCTTGAACACGATAGTATGCGATGTAATTGTCGTGCTTCGTCGAAATTTGTGCACTCATTTATTTAATAAGGCTTTCTTTGTTCTATTTTGAGTGAAATAGTCGGGTTGTATCGGGCTGTTTTGTCATTATTTGGTTTGCAAGGCACAAAGGAGTCACGTGATTTTGCTTCAATCCGCCATTTTGTTGACTTTCCCTGTGCCTGGGGTGGGCCTGTGTAGCCTGCAAGTGTTGAGATTTGACAGCAGAGGGCGAAGCTGGCTCTGTGATGCCCACCATTAAATGTAACGTTTCAATGGGCTTATGATTGTAGGCTACGTCCATGTTCACAAACACCTAGTGTGGGGTTTTTTGACAGTGCAAAGTAATCAGGGCAATATTTTGCAGGACTGCAAGATTGTGCTTTACTGTACCTCCGAACTTTTGGTTAACAGTATGTGGACAGTCATCATTTAGTTGTGGGTTTGTCGATAGAAACCTTAGCGCTATTGTAATTATTGACGTTAATGTTATGAGTGATAGAAATCTGTCACTGGACTGTCAGTGTCTTTGACTGTTAGTTGAATAGTTTTGGCACACACTACGTGCATGGTGTAGGTCAGTAACGTTTAAGTTGCATTAATTTCCCTGAATTTTAGCTGGAGTACCGGTTTTCATAATTCTGTTTTAGTATAAGAAGCATTGTGAACGATAACCTTTAGTTAAGTAAGTGTGAGTGTTAATGTTAGCTATTCTGTGTTTGCCGTGTTGAGACTTGGTAGGTCTTGTTTGTTTTCCCATCACATTTTTGATCAAGCTTCGGGGTTGAAGGTCTCGTCAGTGTGTAGGCGGGTGCCCCATTTCAAGGCAGTGTTGTAAGCCCCGAGCTAGACGCACGTGTCCCCTCGAGCAGTTACTGTCTCCTGACCGCCACACGCTGTAAATGACTGTAAGGATTACCCGTATAGTACGGTTGCAAATATTTTACGCTAACTTGTGGTGTAGTGAGTACCGTGTTTGTCGGTTTTTTTTTTTTTGTCTTGGTTGCATATCCGCGCCCGTAAAATCTGAGCACGCACTTGGTCGGGTTTGAGTTGTGCGCCCCGCCTCCGTTCCCTAGATTGTCTGCTGTCTGATGCTCAAAGCAAACGCAAAGCTTGTTGACTTCAGTAGTTGTCATGAGCAGTTACATTTAGTGAAATAAAAACGCTTATTCTCACTCAAAACAGAGACCCCTTCCATTTCCCTCATATCTTGTTTACAGAACCCAAGCAGCTCCGCTTTATCATCTGTCCTGCAAGGCCTTACTGACATTGACATGCCTGCACCTTTCACTGTCACTGCTTTCAGGCACTTGTCTGTCAAGTTGTAAGGCTGTATAGTGTTTGGACATCAGTCAGCTTTAATGTTATGGCAAGAGCTGTCTGGCTTTGTTTATTTGCCAAACTAATCTAAAGTCATATCAGTTCATCTGATTAATAAGCCCTGGTATACACACACTTAATGAATTTAAGATATGTCATTTCAGAAAGTTAGTTCAAAATGCTGAGAGGGAGAATTGGGCTTGGCTGTCCTGTGGAGAACTGGAGCAGTCTTGCATTAACTAGTATACCTGTATGTGTCTGCCAGTATTCATTATCTTGGATGAATCATTTGCCAGGACATATTGTTTGAGCAGCGTGTTCCCATTTCAGACCAGCAGATTAATGCACTTCCTTGTTTCTGTGCATATTGGGGTTGCTTGTACTTTGTTTGTCATCGTCTAGTGTACACTGCTCGTAAAACAGGTTTGTAGTCACTGTTGAATATAGGCTGTCTCCACCAAACCAGTATAGCATGTTTCCACATGATGGCTGTGTTCAGCTGTGAGATGGGGAAGATATTTGAGGTAGGTCTGATTATCGTGTGTGTGTGTGTGAGAGAGTGGGGGTGAGCGCAATGCAGGTGTAGATGTCTAATTGGCCCCGTGTGTGACTCAACTAAGCTAGTTGGCCCTGGGAATTACAATTAGGCTCTAGCAGGAAGTCATTGCTTCCCATTCGAATTCTGGACGGCTTTTGTATGAGATGCGTGCGTGTGTGTGTTCCTGCCTGTGTGCATGTGTTTTGGGACGGATCACTTGTAAAGTTTTACCACTCTGAGCAGAGCACAGGCCGCATTTGCATAGAGGAAGAATATTAACAAGCTCGTTAAGTGTCCTGTCTGACGTGAAGCCAGTGTGTTAATTATGAGGCTGTTAATGATGGCATAATTATCCTGCATGCAGGCTGTGATTCCACATCCCAGGAGGGCGCACACTGAATGGCTGTATGTTAAGGGGAATAGAGCCTTGATTAGGCTACGTGTTTGTCTTCTGGTGGCGACTGTTTTTTACACAGTAGGCTAGTTTGCAAAGTGGACGTCTGATGAGGTACTTCTGCAGCTGCGTACAGTTAGGCTTTTATGATGTATTCAGAATGTAGCTTTGGGTGTTGATTCTACAAAGTTTCCTTAACTTCCATCTTGGGTTCCCTTGGGTCATAGAACGTGAGATTGCTAACAATGTTAGCAACGTCACAGTCTAGAAACATTGTCAGTTCAGTATCAGTTCAAAGGACCAGGCAAGCGTAGGTCTGCAGGTAAATTCAGGCACAATTCAATCTCTCTTCTTAAAACGGAACAGAAGGCCTAGGCTGTATGCTCAGTACAGTCTTGGCAGTAATGGCAACTGCTCTTAATATTACCTGTGGAATAAGCATACTCTGTAGCATCTCTGGTGTTTAAAACAAAAGATTGGCTTGCAGCCATGTTTGTGTGTTAAGTCGCCTTGGCCTAGTTTAACTTAAAAAATCGACATAAACCTGAGTTTTAAGCCAAATGTCTAGTCAGTTGAGCAACACACTTCTCCAAAAGGCTAAACTGTGCACGCAAAACAGATTTTTTTTTTTTTTTTTTTTTTAATACGTCCACATCATAAACTGAGTTTTCACTAGGACATTATTGCTCAAGCATTGTTGCATGCTGTAGCCTTTTGAGTGGGGTGAAGAGTGTAAAGAATTACTTGAATGAATTAATGAATTCTATTGTGCTTTTTGTTTTAATTTTTTTTAAAGTAACTGGGGGAAATCCTGCATCTTCTGTGTGCTTGTACATTTGGTCCAAACATGATGGAACTGTGGTTGAACACTCCATTAATTTTATTCTTCTACTCTGGATGCAACTGTAGTGGCCCTGTGTGAACCTCTTGAACACACACACACACACACACACACATATATATATATATATATATATATATATATATATATATATATA
>JAGFZM010005618.1:0-43532 GCA_017657215.1 Limnothrissa miodon | reverse complement strand
ATATATATATATATATATATATATATATATATATATATATATACACACACACACACACACACGTCTGTCCAGCAGACGTCACGTGAGAGCGGCAAGGCTGCTGCCGGGAATAGCACTCATGAGGCAGCTTGGAGCACTGCTGTCACTATGGAGAGGATGGATGGGCATGCCATCACCATGGCGATGCTTAGCAGGGGCTAGAGGTGAAGTGCTGCAGAGTTGCTGGATGTGATTTTATGATGGACATGATGGATGCAGGAGGGAACAGGTGGCTGACTGCACGGCGAGACATGATGAGAAGAGGAAGACTGTCAGCAGTGAAGACCTGATGCTGCTGGATTGATGATGAAAGATGTTTTGTTAGTGATTATTGGTTTAAATATACTATATGTATGTATAGTATGGAACAGTCAGAAGCTTAGCGGTGAAAGATTTTGGTGATTTATGTTTGTGTGTGTGTTAATGGAGAACAGATGCTCAGAGACCCTTGAGGCCTTTTCCCGTGTGTGTGTGTGTTATGTAATTCTCTCAGGGGATTTCTGTGAAGAGACTGTATGTGATAATTGACTCCCTGCGACCCACTGACCTCTGTGTGCGTAGCTTAGTCCAGCCTGTACATATATCTGGAACAATTGTTTTATCAATTGCTACTCAATCTTGTCATGTAAATGCATTTGGGCATTGTCATTCCTTGTTGCTATACAGCTCGCTAGTCTTCAACTTGCTTGGCCTCTATGATGGATTATTCGTGTCTTATTTGGCTGGAGAATGATTTGGGGCCTCCTGCATAGTTACAGGCATGTCTGGAGGCTGAATTGTTTGTGTGTTTAGCCGTCTGTTTGTGTGTGTTGTGAAACAAAATTGTGTTATTGGAAATACTGATGTTCCAAGACTACCTCCAACACAACGTGCTTAGCTGCGATCCGCTTGTCCATGAGAGTTTACAAGGTGGGGTTTTTTTGCGCCAATTTTGTTGTTTTGCCATGCTATGATAACCTAGCCTACTTAACTAGACTTTAATAAAATCAACATATAGTAGGCTACCAGAAAACAAAGTGACTGCCTTTCTGTGCAAATTTGGAGGGGGGGGGGAGCTATGCTCTGTTAAGAAAAATATCTTTAATGGGATCTAGGCTAATTCTGGTGGCTGTTGGTTAAATTGCATAGATCTAGGCACCGGGTTGCTAAACATTATCAGTGTTGAGGGTTGATGTTTACACACAATAGGGCAAAGCAGGCGTGGGATGTTTTGACAGTCCATGGAGGGTGAAGTCATGAGTCACTTAGTGGCCTAATGGCTTGATGGGTCCCTCTGTACACATATTTGAGTTCAAAGAGGTTCTGTCTGGTGTGTGTGTGTTGACAATCTTGTTTTGGGCCATAGGTGTGTGTGTAATATCATGTTGGCATGTTTGTTTTGCCTTTGCGTTTGAAATGACTCTTGAGGTAGCTTTCCAATAGCTTTAGCTATCGACCTAAGGCTAATTGCATAACACAGATTAAACAGGACTAGTGTTTTGTCTGTTTGTTAGGAATGCAAAACCATTCCAGAATTTCACAGTTGCTAGGTTTCGTTAGGATTTGTGTGTCTATGTGAGTGCAGGTGACGGCATGTCCACAGTCAAGGAAGTGTGGTGGTTATTGGTCCTCACACTTTCACATTATGAGTCAACTGTGTTGAAATTCAAGCCTGATATCATTACCTTAGAAAACATCAATCACAAAGCAATTCTGTCTATTCTGTTTGATGTTATTTGTAATGTAGAGGGTTCCAGTGTAACTTGATGTACTCCCTGACCCCTTGTCTAGGCCTACCCTCATGGTGCACCTAAGCTAGTTTCTGCTTAGATGCAGCAGTGCTGTTTCACATGCTTGTTGAACATGGCCTTGACCAAAACAAGTTTTCACTGTTGATCAAGGCATTTCTGGGCTTAAAATTTAGGCTAGATTCTGCATCACTTCACTTTGTTTATTGTGTCTGAAATCGGGTGCTGTTTGCTTCCCAGTGGTCAGTGTCCTCTTATTTCACCTAATCACTACTGTTTGGCTGAAACAACGCAACATTTGATTTCAGCACTAAGCTATCAATTTTAAGTCATTGTCTATCCCTTTGCTGGTTGGTCTGCATAGTACTGAACTAGTCTGGTTTCTCTAAAGTTAATGTAGCTTACTTTTTGGTGGAGTTTGTCATGTGACCCCAAGATATCTGAATTTGCAAGCTTCCAAAAATTGATTACACATTTTGGCATTGTCATTATGCTAACGGTCATCATCGTAAGGATTTCTAGTGGTGGTGAGGTAACACAAGCGAGACAGATTAGATTAGACAATTCCCTAATTTAACTTTTTAGAAGGTTCCTGTCATTTAAAGTTGTGCACTTTATCCTAGCAAGTGAGCAAAAGAAAATATACAGTGTTATAGGGCCATATGAAATCAGTTTTATTTTTTCCCAAATTCCACTTTTTCCATTTTATTTTTCTGAATTCTGTGTTTTACGTCATCATATTTTAGTTACCTTAATAAGTGTCTAATTTTTGAGTGCATGGGGGGGGGGGGAGCAAAAATTGTATTCATTTTAATCAATATATCAATATTTAATTCAATTTTAATCAATATTTAGCTTTAAAAGTCAATGATGCACAACCACACATCAAATGAACTGTTTCATTTTAACATTTACAGAAATATGTTATAGCCACTGTTAACTCAAACATAGATATCCAAAAATAGTTTTGGGGGGAAAAAAGTCCATTACAACTTTTTTCATCATACAGCTCAACTTCATTAACTTAATTATCAGTATTTGCAGAAAAGTTGTTGGCCAGATGCATAATAATTGTTTGGATATAGAGTTGGCCAGTGAACCCGGAATTTCCAACCAGGAAGTGGTTCCAAGGCTCCCGTTTTGCCATTGACTTTTCCATAAAATCGCGTTTTAAAAGCGTTTTAAGTCCCGACTCATTCTATCCAGCTACGGGGTAGGTGATGACCGTGTAACCTTCCGTTCAGAGTGAAAAAACTAAAGGAAAGGCTAAAAAAAGGCAAAGGTACAAGATTGTGTACATATTTTTTACCCCCAAGTTCAGAAACTACATATCCCAGAAGCCAGCACTTACCCTGTCCGATCCTATCCCAAAGACTATTGCGCATAACGTCCTTTTTGAATCTCCTCGAGTAGACGACAGGCACGCGATGTTGCTCTTTCAATCGGATAGCTAAATTTTGGTGTATTTCCTCAGTAGTTTGTGTAAATAGTGTTGTAATATTGTACGAATATTGTATATATCTTCAGATTTGCATCAATCAAGTTTTAGATCCGTTTTTTTTTAACCGAAAGCATGGTACAGTATTTAGTACCCGACTGCAACCACCGCTTTGGTGTCCACCATTGCAGTTTCCACCGGTTCCCTACAAATGCCTCTGTCAAGCTCCCCTGAATAAAGAATTGATAATGACGGGTACAATAAAGCATTTATCAAGATTTGTGGTAATTTCCATTTGTTATAGATTGCACCACAACAACTGAATTTACTGTTTTTAATTAGCCCAACTGCCATTTACCATGTTACATACCCTTCATATCACCAGATATATAGAATAACTAATGTAATCCAGCAAGGTAAGAAAATGAGCATATTAAAATTATAAATCTTAGGGAAATGGAAATGACATGCTAAGGATGTCTAGTTGAAATTAGGTTAGGCTTAAGCGTCGTGTCAAACGAGCAGTAAAACGAGCAAAACCATGGTTGTGAGGTAGGCTACGGTGACATTCGTGAACTTGTTTGCTCTCCCGGGCTTCAACAAACACATCCATGGTAACGTACTTGTCCTCGAATCAGATGCATTGCTGGGATTGTGGGATTGCTCAGGATTATGGGTACTGAAGTACTTCTAAGGGAAATCGCAGAAAAAAGACGTTTTTACTGAAACGAAATAGAGATCACATTACATTTTGGCGTCTAGTTGAGCACAACCAATCGTTTTGTTATGCCGTAGCTAGTTAGACGTCTTCCTTCCGTAATTCGGATATCGTGGGTTGTAATCTAAATGTCAATGGGGAAAATTAATGGGAAAATCACTTCCGGAACCTCACCGGCAAACTCTATAGCTCTGCCTGGAATCTGGCAGTCCGCACTCCGCTCTAAAATCTTTGGTTAATTGCGTATTTTGTAACTTTTTAGAAGCTGCTGCTGTTGTGACAAAAGCGGGCAGAAACCGCGTTAGGAACCACCTCTATGGATTCTTACTAAGCCTAACAAGTGCTATCTAGGCTAGCTTTTAGCCTTTAAGATGTAGTGCTAACAGTGTTTATTGAAATTACTGGTCAAGTAATTTATTCTTGCAACTTTGACTTGTCATTGTGAATTTCTCTTGGCTATGTACAATAAACAGTTCTAGCGGCAGCGCTAATTTTTCAAATAAATACACTTAGTAGTTATTTACCTTCCAACACCGTATCTTACCCTGGTATGAAAGATGGGAATTTGGCGTGATGTGCTTAAGGACAGCAGGTTTTTGACATTTTAATTCTTTTGACCCATGTCAATCTTGTCGAAGCACTTGCCAGCTAATGCTTATGAAACATAATGTCTCATTTTACGTTCTGGAGATGCCTGGATATGCACAGCGCTTTGTGACTCTCTAATGTTGCAGCCTTCAGGACTAGTGAGATCAGAGTCCCACTAGTCAAGTAGGCTTGCATCTGTGAGCCTGGCCTCATGGGGTCACTTTCGTCCAGTAATGTCTGTGAGCCTAGCTCATTTATTGAGTCATCATGTGATAACACTTGTCCAGTAATGTCTGTGACCCAAGTTCTGTTTGCAATGCTACTGGCAGAAGCACAATTCAGCAGCAGACGGTTAGTCTGGGATGATGTGGTTTAGTAATGGCACCTGGTTAATATTTCATATACAAGCTCCTGCACTAATGAAAGATTCATCTTTCAGAACACCAAGTGAGTGCAACACTGTACGTGTGTGCGCTTGCATCCTCACAGTTGTGGGGAATAGCTGGACAATATCCTGCAGGGTACAGGCTATGTGGAATTTGGTCCAGTATGCCTAGTTGTTTCATGGTTTTGCTCTTTATTGATAGTCATATATTGTATATTTTTGCATGAATTATTATTGCTTTGGCTAGTCTGTATTTTTAGTCATGGGATTGGGCTCAGCTTTCATGCCCCTGTTTAACAGAAATTAATGGGCCATGCTGTAACAAATAAAAAAAATATTGACCAAGTAAAATAAGGCATTCATTTTGTAATTTAATTTGTATAATTCCCAAGTGTATGTGCCTGGTATCACGAGTTTGCACTCAGAGAGAAAAAGAAAAGAACACATCTCACATTCACCAGTATTTGGTGACTCTCATACAGAATCCCCACATAATAAAAACCTGCAGACTCAAACAGATAATGACTAAGTGGAGTGTGTTGGAAAACTGCCAGTGATCTGAAATGCAGACATGATTGTGTACACACCTACATACAAATAAACACGCATGCAGACAAACATGTTCCTGTCTCCCTCAAGCACACATCTTCCAGCCTCAACTCAGTCACTGCCTGTGTGTGTGTGTGTGTGTGTGTGTGTGTGTGTGTGTGTGTGTGTACGTGCGCTTGTTTCCTGTGAACATGTCAAGTATTTGACCTAGCCTAATGACCACAGGTGAGTGACTGCAGGCTACCCCTAGCTGGATGATTTCATTCATTAAGTCTACTGGTAGTCATGGCACATTCCTGTTCCTCTTCCTCTTCCACCTGCTGAGAGGACGTGTGGTCTGGGATGCTGCAGTGAGTGCATGCCTGGTCCACAGTTGCATGCACAGAGTTACAGTAGCCTAGGAACAACACCAGCTGTGTGTTTGGACACATCAAGCATATACCTGTATGCATGACTATATATATCGAGCTTGCTGGAACTTGACCCAGGTTATCTTTTCTCAACTGACAAACCTGTTGCAAATCTGACATGCCATTAGATAAGTTGTTCACAGAAGCTGATGCTTTATTTTTGCATTTTCTTGGTCACGTAATGCCATGTCAGATTAACAATGGAGAGCGCAGTTTGTGCTAGTGGCTAGTGATGGCCTTGCTATGGTATTATATAGTCCTTAGTGTAATGCTAATTGTGGCAATGTGAGCCTGTGATAAGCTGTTGATGGCTACAGCATTCATTGCTAATGACCCGATGACGAGGACCTGGCTTCCCCTCGTCTCTTGGGAACAACTACAGGCACTGGCACTGCTTTGTGCTGTTACACTACTTTGACCAGTCGTGCAGCTTATCTGAGTGTGAATGAAGTCGCATCACGTATATTCTAGGTGAGCTGAGGTAACACTATTTGCCACAGGTCGGAGAAAAGTAGTTCACAGGAATGTTCTCCAAGTCTGCAAGAGGAACCTTGTATGCATTTGCAGAAGCACTAGCAAAAATGCATTATAGACCTGCAAGAATTCAAGTTGACCGCAGTGACCACAGTGTGTGTGTGTGTGTATATATATATATATATATATATTTTTTTTTTTTTTTTAATATGTAATTTTTTTTAATATTTAGCATAAATTCTTTATAATTAGGCATGCTGTTTTTGGAATACAGTGCAGTTTGGTCATGGTCTGAATCCTTGTGCAATGTTACATTGATGATCTAAGTTTGGAGCCACAACAGGAAATGCTCATTACAGCCACTTCAAATGGCTGTAATGAGTATTTCCTG
Organism: Limnothrissa miodon; assembly: GCA_017657215.1. Lineage (NCBI taxonomy): Eukaryota > Metazoa > Chordata > Actinopteri > Clupeiformes > Clupeidae > Limnothrissa > Limnothrissa miodon. The sequence goes on along the minus strand of JAGFZM010005618.1, from coordinate 36,813 downwards.
TTGAAATTGATGATTGGCCAGACTTAAACAAAGCATTGTGTTATACTCCCCCCCCCCTTGAAGTATCAAGTCACTGATAGGCCCAATAAATGGGTTTGGCTAAGTTGTCTTAAGTCTGTTTTTGTGTGATGGTTTAGGTAAACATAGAACATTTTGTGAAGGGAACTTGGCATTGTGCAAGTGGCTGGAACATATCCAGGTTTGCATGAACATACTCAAGACGGCATTGCTACTGCAGTGTTCTGTTTGTTTTTTTTTTTCAAGTAAATAAACACCCACTGACATTTAACAAGTTTCATGCACCAAAGGCAAAAAAGCCTTAACATGCGCGCACACACACACACAGCTCATCTAACATGTCACTTCCATTTCTGTTCTCAGGCCAGCTCAAATTCTCTCTATGCTGTCCCCGTCCCCGCAATTGCACGGTTTTTTTTTTTACACCCAGTATAATTGATCATTAACTTTACTGGTGTCCACACACTCCTCCACTGGCTAGAGTTGAGCTCTCTTCCTGGTATCTTTAGCAGCTTTTGGGGTGAGGTAGAAGTTGCTTCATCCAAGCCTTCGCTCCAAGCAGTAATGTTGTGCAACCTGTGTATATTTTAAGTGTTAAGTGGTGTAATAAACCGTGTTCATTATCTGTGACCGTTGACTCCTTCCAGTATGGTGTTCCGATTCCCATGCATGCTTGCTCAACCCTCTCGTTTTTTCAGATCCAGATTATAGAAGTTTTCTTAAAAAAAAAAAATAGAAATAAAAAGGGGGGAGAAATTGACTAAATAAGTGGCCTAAGCACACGTTAGTTGATCACCTGGAAACATCAGAAATTGAGCTCAATCCCTCTTTTACCTTCCTTTCTCTCCTCTTAGACCTCATAGTAGCTCAGCATGTAAAGAAATGCACTCTGTGGAAGGTGAAATTAAATTGGGCTAAAGTTGGTCATCGCTTTCGTGCCTTTTTTTTCTTATCTGCAGGACGTAGTTTATTATCCGCCCTCCCATTTGCGGTTCTTCACGCCTCCAGTACTCTCTGTACATGCAGTAGTCTAGGTCACACTCCACTGAAGGGCACTTCCCCCTCCACCCCTGTAGGTCACACTGCCTCGTTGCATCCGCAATACAAACTCCTTTCAGTCCTCTCCCAGCTCACTGAAACAAAGAAACTGGCAGCTGACAGAAAAATGATATGATAAAGTAATTGAACTAAACTTTGTGTGTGTGCTTTCAGTAAAGGAAACCCACGTTCAGGCTAGCTGTCTGGATGTTTGTTAGTTGGGCATTCTTGTATGCCATACTTCAATAAGTACACCCGTGTAGTATCTGAAAAGCCTGTGTGGCTTTTGTGGTTTGCAGCTCAGCCACGTGGAGTGACTGCCAGCGTCAGTGTGAAACTGAAACTGCTGTACTACTGTGAATGTCCTCTGTATTTCAGTAAGGGTTTATAGTGGCCATGACTGTCTGTCTTTCTATCAGGGTATTTCCATGTCTGTACTGGAACTGAAAACTGAATGTCGACAATATTGTGCGTTTGTCTTTCAGTCACAGTTTTGAAAAAGTATTGAAATGTGGATACCACACAATCTGTACTGAAACTGGAAATCCTCTGCGTGTGTGTGCGTCATCATTCAGTCAGGGTAGAAAATCGGCCTATGAAAACTATACTGAAACTGTGTGTGAGGTGAATATGTTCTCTTGCTCTGATTGAAACGAGGCAGCCACCCTCTAAGAATTGTAAATGTCTGCCACGGCAGACGAATGGCCAAATTGGCCAGTCAGTCGTACCCCAAATCACGCTGTCAATCTTCCCGAGCTGCTTTTATGTTTCGATTAGTTCATTATGCCATTGAGCTGGTATCCTGTGCTAATATCCAGCCCGCCTGCGTAAAGAGTTATGCCTCAAATATCAGCGTCTGCGGTACACGCTGTTCTGCGTGCCCCTTTGCGTCGTCTTGAAATTAATGCGTGTTCAGTGGCCACTTGTAGCCTATATATTGTCATCACAGCTTTTGTTTATCTGCCATTTATAACCGAAACCATAGAATGTGACTTGATCTGCATGCTGTTTTAACACCATTTTTTGGATGCCTATTTTTCATCTAGATAAAAGTTTCACAATGTGTGGGAGTTGCGCAGCATGTACATGTGTCTGTGTGTGCACTCTGATCTGTAAGAGAATTAACATGCGTATCTTGTGTTTTTGGTTACCATAGGAACACCATCTCCAGCGGGCCATCTCGGCGCAGCAGGTGTATGGGGAGAAGCGGGACAGCATGGTGATCCCCGTGCCCGAGGCGGAGAGCAACATCCCCTACTACGACTCGCTCTACCCCGGGGATTTCAAGATGCCAAAGCAGCTCATCCACATCCAGCGTGAGTATACAGACGTGTGTGTGTGTGTGTGATCATGCATAGCTGACAATCGTAGTTAAGCTTAAGAGTTATAGCCAGGATAAATGCCTTGCAGCATGACTGACCATGTGTGCATGTGTAAAAGACCAAAATTCCAAATTGCTGTGAATTTTTTTTTTTTCTCTCACAATAGAAACCACAAGTACCACACATGTCCCATTAATATGCATTTTTGAACACAATCTCTAATTAAAAATAGAAAATAAACTATTCATTAATGAGCGTATTTTTATCTTGTTGCGTTGAACCCCAATCCTTGTTTAACATGTTCAGAGTGTAGCTAACAAACAAGTCTATGCATTAAGTCTATGCAATTACAAAACCAAAAAAAAATTGCGCACCTCTGCGATTTCAAAATTGTGCTTATATTGCAAATGCGATTAATTATCCAGCACTAGTGTGTGTGGCTCCTCACAAGGACACAGGTCTGTGCCCTCCTGAGGTGTTGGTGATGACTGTCCGTCTTAGAGAATGAGGAAGGAGATGAGCTGCTGATGTTTTGGGGTGTTAACACTTTGTCTTAAGAAGCTGTAAAAGGTCCAGGCAGCCTGTGGAGATGCCTTGGGTGCCTAGTGTATTTGAGTCTCTGTTTGTTTGTGTGTGTGTTCCTTTGCACTCAAGGAGTCTAGTGTGTGGTGTGTGTCACCCAAGGGAGATCTGAGCTGATGTATTCTGTCTGCTCCAGTTTTATGGAGTCTGTCAGACAGAGGGAGGAAGGGAGGGGGGGAAGTATGGTGGTGGGAGTCTCCCTCTTCTGTCCTCTGAGGGACAAATCTCCCTCCCTGCTAGAGATGGTTGGAAAATAGGTGATTTAAGATGCCGTTGCTGCTAGTGTCGTCTGCCAGGAGTGCTGTCAAGGCAGTGTGTTTACACACGTGTGAGGGAGAACATGAGCTAGCTAATTATAGCCTTTATTATGTCATGGTTGATGTCTGCTGAGGTGGTCACTTCTATGGTTGGATCCAAAGTTGTGTCTCAAACCACTTGGCTTGGTGGTCTGTCCTCATTAATATGATGTGCTGTCTCCATGCCTCCTAGAAGATGGGCATTCAAGCCTTAGTGACTAACTAGAGCTCTCCGCTCTATTGTGGAGAGGTGTGTGTGTGTGTGTGTGTGAGTGAGTGATGTCCACTTGTCTCGACAGAACTTCTAATTAGACCCCCCTGAACGCTGTGGAATACCTCAAAGAAATAGATCCCCATGTGTTTTGATTTTTCAATTTGGCCAATTTAGCATAATTTGTAGAGCGCAAGCTTGTCAGAATCTCGTCAGGCAATACCTCTCTCCCCTTAGTTGACACGCACGGCTAAACCCTTTAGGAAAGCCTGCGAGCACAGAAGATCACGACACTCCACAGGATGCTTGAAGCCTGAAGACTGATAAGTTTCCTGCGCTCCAGATTGTGTCTCTTAGAGGCCTCTAAGCGTTTTAGCTGTGTGTTTGCGTTCCATCAGAGCCATCAGAGAGGTTGTGGTGTTTTTGGTGGTCATATTGGTGTTGATTCAGTAAAAAGGTTGAGGTCATTGTGTTGCCAGGAAAGATCTTAACTCTGGCTATGTGTAGATGGGTATGTCTGTGCAAGGACAATGTTGGAGAGATGTGCAGTTGTGAACAGCTGTGCATGTACCTGTCTGGGGGCTCAAAAAAGGTGGTTTGGCTAGGGGATGCACCTGACTTGGTTAAACTGTAGTAAGTGCTAGGGATGGGGGGGAAAAGTTGATCATGAGAGTTTTATTTATTTTTAAATGCCACAATTAATTAATCATAAAACCTGCCCATAATGCTGCATGGGGGGTTGTAAACGTGTAGAAGACAATAGTTTGAAAGCCTGTTCGTTTCTCCTTGTTTTTTCTGTGTTGGTTCACTTGCAAGTCATTTGTTTACCTGGCAACAAGACACCTATTTTGCTCATGCTAGAATGTTGAGATTTTAATTCAAGGATTCAAGGATTTTATTGTCACACTTTTTTTTTAAAAGGTTTAAAAATGTAGTGAAATTGTGGATGTTGTCTGTCTATTGTGCATTAAAAAAAATGGTGATAAACTTGATTGATTGATTGATTGATGACGAATTAGAAGTTACGTGAAGTAGGCTAATATAGAAGATATTGAGAAGCATGTAATTGTAGTCTATAGTGGCGGTTCCTGCTGGCTTGTTTTGCAACGAAGGAAATTAAGGAAAGGAAATTAAGGAGACTATATATCCTACTTATAAGCTTTACTAACCTCTCTTCTCTGCATGGCTCAGCCTTCAGCCTGGACGCGGAGCAGCCAGACTACGACCTGGACTCGGAGGACGAGGCGTGCATGCAGCAGCTGCAGCGGCGGATGGAGCTCGGGGCCATGCAGTTTGAGGAGATGATGGAGCGCCTGGAGAAAGGCAGCGGGCAGCAGGTGAGGCCGCAGCAGAGACTTGTAAAGAAATTACTAAAACTATTTAACAAATGTCAGTTGCTTTGCTCTGCTGTATAGCTGGTGACCCTCCAGGAGGGTAAAAGATGAGTGCATAGATGTAAATGTTTGTGTGTGTGTGTGTGTGTGCGCGTGTGTGTATGCGCGTGCTGTAGCTGGTGACTCTGCAGGAGGCCAAGCTGCTGCTGAAGGAGGAGGATGAGCTGATTAAGGAGGTGTACGAGTACTGGAGTCGCAAGCGGCGCAGCTGCACCAGCGGCTCACTCATCCCCACCGTCAAGCAGGAGAAACGCGATGGCTCCAGCACCAACGACCCCTACGTGGCCTTCCGCCGACGCACCGAGAAGATGCAGACACGAAAGGTTGGTACACACACACTCTTATTACAATGGTTAACAAGATGGGTGAATACTATACTAAATGAGTCTGTTAATATACTCCATACCTCTGAGGCCATTATTGGGGTCTTGATTGCTTTTCCAGGGTATTCACAGTGTAAATGAAGGCCTTAACCTGATGTGTGTGTGTGTGTGTGTGTGTGTGTGTGTGAGTGGGTCACTTCTACTTGCACAGCAAGAATGATGAATAATGTGGTGAAGATGCTGATCTAAAATCAGGGAATTAACATAAGTGTTTGTGCGTGTGTGTAGAACCGTAAGAACGATGAGGCATCGTACGAGAAGATGCTGAAGCTGAGGAGGGACCTGAGCCGAGCAGTGTCAATCCTGGAGATGATCAAGAGACGCGAGCGCAGCAAGAGGGACCTGCTCAGCCTCACACTGGAGATTGTCGAGAAGAGGTGTGTGTACACATACACACCTTATACAGTATACACACACATGCATGGCTTAGCCTCATCTGGAGATCGAAAAGAGATATGAATACACACCCGTACGCATACACGTGTGGCACACACACACACACACACACACACACACACACACACACACACACACACAGAAAGATTAGTTGATGTCTATGTGTCTGCCCTTTTTGCTGACCCCTGTGTGTGTGCCTCCTGTAGGAACAGCATGCCAGACTTCGGGGCAGACGTGATGGCGGAGGCACTGGCCCAGCGGGCCCTGGTGAAGCCCGTCTACAGCCTGCCTCTTCTGCCTCTACCCTCCAGCGGACAGCTACGCCACCACGACTTGCTGGAGCTTAAGGACTACCGCAGCAAGGTACACACACACACACACACACTCACACATACATATATGCACTGCATACACAGTCTCTTGTGGGTAGTAACGCACACACACTCACTCACACTCTCAGTCTGACAAGCAGTCACGTTCTCTCCAGACACTTAAAATGCAGAACTTATGCACATGCGTACACACGCTCACACTTGCACAGTAACATGCAATTTTCAATATGTGCATTTTTATGTATTGTTCTATATATAGCGTAAATGTGCCCTAAATAGCACACTGAAGTGTATGCTCACATGTAAACATCTAAAATTGTGCAGTGGGGGACTTCAGTGAAGGATCAAAGTGAATGTAATTCCTCAGATCTTATTCAGAGCTGTCTTTGTTCTGATTATTCTTTTCTTTCTTTTCTATATCCCCCTCTCCTCCTTTTCTAACATCCGTGCTCTTTGTTTTTTTTTTTTTGTTTTGTTTTGTTTTTTTCCGTCTTGCCTCTTCGGGCGCTTTTTTTTTTTTCTTCTCTTCTTTCTCTCCCTCTCCTTCCGTCACTCCCCTTCTCAATTTTGTTTTTCCCTCTGTCAATAACTCACTTTTTTTCTGTTTCACTCATTCACTTTTTGTCTTTGCCTCATTTGTGTCTCTCTCCATGTCTATACACACACACACAGCCGGAGAAGACGGAGGTGGTGCGCACCAAGAGGAAATACGAGAAGAAGCAGAAGCCTCCGCCTCTTTCCGCCCCCCAGCACAGTGGCCCCGCCCTCTTCAATCCCAAAGACCTCAACCAGTACGACTTCCCCAGCTCCGACGACGAGCCCTACACTCAGGTATGTGTGTGTACGTACGTACATACATACATACATACATACATACATACACACACAGTAACTGCAACCTTAGCTGACCTGTCAAAGTTAGAGTTTCTGGAATGTGCTGCTGATCATCTATCTGTGTGCGTGTCAATAGATTCACTCAGGTTCGTCAGAGGCGGAGGAAGAAAACGATCCAGACGGAGTGTTTGCCTTCAGGAGGAAGGCTGGCTGTGTCTACCACACTGTGAGTCTGGCTGTCAAACACATACTTGTGTTGTTGACCTCTACCCACCCATTTCTGAGATTAATCCATTTCTGTCATTGTTTTTCTTGACTCCCACATACATGCATATATCTCCCATATTGACTGCGTTGTGTGTGTTTGTTCAGGCGCGGTCCGATACTGGCAGCTGGCCCTGGAGTGAGCCGAAGGAGGGCGGCTCTGCAGACCCACGGTTCCGTTTCTCCCTCACCTCTCTCAACAACCCACCGCACTGCCTGGGCCTCGCACGCAGACGCCTCGGCCGAGGGGGCAGGTTAGTTACATACACACACACACACACACACACACACACACACACAGGTGCCTGCACTGCCTCAGTCAAGAGTATGTTAAACGTGCGCACACATACCACACACACACACACACACACACACACACTTCCATACAATCTGGGGCCATGCAGGGTTCTCGGGTGGCATGTTACACAAACTCGGATGTTTTCTGCAGTCATTATAAACACCCATTCCTAGCACACCTTGTGTATATACTCAGTGGATACATTTACACACACGTTTACAAACACCAATGCTCATACACAAGCGTACATAAGCACAGATATTTCCACTCTAAACACGATGTGACTATTCATATGGTGCAGGCATGCTCATCAAGTACATGTTTTTTTCAGCACATACAGCATTGATGTTCACAAGCGTGTGTAAACTAGCATTTTAAACTCTGTATTTCATACACACTGACATGTTTCTTCATATGATTTTTTGTGTGTGTGTAGGATTTTGCTGGATCGGGCTTCCTCTAATCTGGACAGTGTGTTCAACCGACTGGACTCTGTATCCGACTCGGACCTCTCCCCTCTTCACTCCGCCAGTACCTCAGACGCACCCACACACACGGACACCATGGACACACATCCCGCGGACCGCTGCGGCGACCCCACCGACACCAACACAAACGCACACACAGTCTCTCACGCACACCCCGCCACGCCGTCGCTGTCCTCGTCTCGGCAGTCACAAGGGCGCGCGCTGTCCCAGGAGCTGCGGCAGGTGCTGCTCAACATCAGAGCTGGCCGCTGGAGGCACTTCCGGCCCCGGACGCACACCGCCAGCCAATCAGCAGCTGCCCTCGCCGCCGCCAATGCAGCCCGCCGACCACTGCGCGGGATTGGCCGAGGAGGAGCCGGGGCTGCCCACGCCCGCAGCACACCGGTTGTTTGTAAGTGACGCACACACACTCTCTCTCTCTCTCTTGTCACACTCATCACTCGATGCGTCTGTTTAGCTGTCAGGATTCAATCACACACACTACCATTGATGTACATTCTACCGCCAATTCTGGTCTGTATTGATACACACTCTCATTGAAGATGTCCTGCTGTCTTTTCTCTGCTGTCTGTGAGGTTGGAAGGGGCCGTGCTGTATTTTTGATTGATTCGGAAGATGAATGATGAATAAGGATGAAAATGGTGTGTGTGTGTGTGGGTATGCATGTACGTGCGTCTGCATGCCCATTTTGGAAGTGGTTATAATTGGAAAATCTTGCCAACCATGAAATTGTTTGAAACCCCCTTTGGGGGTGTGTGTGTACACTTTGTACTGTGTAGACACTTCAGAATTGATTTCTTTTAAAGATTTTGTGTGTGTGAGAGTATGCTAGATACGTATCCTCTCTATAGTTTGAAGTTTACACCCTAAGTAACCATCTATACTTACTGTGTGTGTGTGCTTGTGTGCAGTGGTTACCACAGAGCAGTTTCAGCAGCATCAGGAGCAGCTGGCCCTCATGCAAAAAGAGCAGCTGGAACAGCAAGCCAACCAGACTGTCGGCACCCCACAGGTAGGGGTGTGTGTGTGTGTGTGTGTGTGTGTGTGTGTGTGTGTCGGTGGTAGGGTGTGTCGGGGTGGGTGGGGGTGTGTCTCATCTGTCAATGTGAAGTCAAAAATGCTTCAGATTTATTTAGCAAATTGCTCAGACTACAGAATGGGCTTTGATTAGACTCAAGGTTTCATTAGGTGTGTGTAAGTGAGCTGTGTCTTGTCTCCATAAGCAGGTTGCTCAGACCCTGGACTCTGCCGGTGCCCAGTTTGCCGCCTCGGCTCTGATGACCTCCGACCAGCTGCTCACCCTCAAGGTCAAAGAGGAGGGTAGCGCAGGGGGAGGGGTCAACGGCGTGCTTCAGCCCTCAGGTGAGGAGAGTGTGTGTGTGTGTGTGTGTGTGTGTGTGTGTGTGTGTGTACACAGAAAGGATGGAACTTGCTACGCACACACATTCTGAAAGCCCATGTCGGGTAATGAATTTACCGGTTTCTAAAGCCCATGTCGGATACTAATTTCTGGACCTGTGTGTGCTTCCTGTAGGTGTCTATAAGGGCTTACTTCTCCCAACCACCACCAGCCAATCGTCCACAACGACAGCCTCCTCGACAATGGCCCCTTCCTCCACTTCCTCAACCCCCAACAGCAACTCTGCCCACGCCCCAAACACCCACCCGACCCTGGGAAACCACGGCAACCCCACCAACACTGCGTCGCCTGTGCTGATTGGCAACAACCTGAGGCTGAGCATGCCGGCTCCGCCCATCTCGGGTTTGACTGCGCGGCACCTTCCTAGAAGCCTCAGCGTCAGCCCGGCCGCCCTCAAGCTCAACAACAACTGTCAGATCCCGAAGGTAGCCACGGCGACTAGTAACATGGACCTGGTGCCCAGGTGAGGCACGCACGCATGCTTGCGCGCACACACACATACACACACTCATAGACTGATTGGATTGTTGCGCCCCACATTGCAAGTTTCTTCAGCTGGAGCATCTACTAAATGTACTAAATCAGTTTAACTTTTCCTTTAGTCACTTGTTGTATAAATCCGCATAAAGGGTTTCAATGACTTGGCCCTGTTTTTCAGATGGCCTGCTAAGACCTGCTCTGCAAAGTTGTTTCAGCTGACACCTGTACCAGTGCCAAAATTGCCTTCATATGTATAAAATAACCCTGTGTGTGTAGGGAGAACCACGAGCAGGAGAAGTCTCTGAACAGCTTGTCGGAGACCACAGTGGCCATGGAAGTGACGTAGTCCAGCGGGGGAGGGGCCAACCGCCCCTCTGCCTGTCCAACAACGGGTGCTGTGCACCAATCACCAACCGGGGATGCAAAGGGACAGCTCACGCCGTGTTTCCATAGCAATGGCCGCAGACTGGACAACAACAACTCATCTCTGCCGCTTTTTTTTGTTTTTTTAAATCCCCCCCTGAATCTCCTCCTCCCCCTGTTTTCGTTTTTGTTTTTTTGTTTGTTTTTTACAACCAACTTTGCAGACCTTACAATAAGCGCATCCTCTGTACAGGAACTGTGCCCGGACTCCCTGTATATAAGTTACTTGAATACAGAACTGTTCATTTGTGATGTTTTGCACTTGGGAATCAACATTTAAAAACAAAAAAAATGAAAACGGAAAAAAGGCGAAAAAAAAGCAGATGGAGTGCGAAAGCCGGGTTGGCCTGGGGTGTGGCGTGGGGGGGCGGCGCAGTGGGAGGTTGGGGATCAGGGGTCAGGGGCGGTTGTTGGGAGAATGAGCAAGGAGTCACCGCTGTGGTGCCAACCCTGCTGTTTTATTTATTGTGCGTGTTTACAGTTTTTGTTTTTGTAACTTTTTGTATACTCTGTTCAGCCCTCACTCCCGTTAGAGTGTGTGTTTTCGTGTGTGCGTGTTTGTTGTGAGTGAGTGTGTGTGTGTGTGTGTGTGTGTGTTTTGAGGGGGAGTGTTATGTCTCCGGCACCTCACTCATCTTGGCACTGCTGTCATGGATCCCTTTCTCCACTCCCTCCTTCCTGTGCTGCTTGACATTCAGAGACACACACACACACTCTCCTTCTCTATCTGTGTCTCATTTTTACACACACACACACTCTCCTTCTCTATCTGTGTCTCATTTTTACACACACACACACACACACACACACACACACACACACACACACCTAGTGTTGTCCCTCCCACCCCCGTCTGTAAACAAGAGGTTATTTTTCTACTGATTCTGTTCATGTAATGTTTGGATGTTTTGTGCTAAAGCAACAACTTCTGCCCCACCCCCCCCACCCCACCCCCTCCGTGGTGGAAGTATTTGTGTGTCTGTGAGAGTGTGTGTAGGTGGGTTGGGTGCCTACAGATCCTGCAGTCATCATTCCAGTTTCTCTTATCCTACACACACACACACACACACACACACACACACCTCTGATCAAAGGCACATATTAACACCATGCTCTACTCCTCTATTGAAACACCTTACCTTCCCACACACTGCCCCCACCTGTCTCCATCACTACACGGACACACACGCTCTTTGGACACGGGAGCGGCATCTGGTCTCTTCTGTGAAGAGGTTGGCAGTTGGCACGGCTGCCCTGGCGTAGCCTTGGTGCCACTGCTTGCAACACGCCCGCAGGCCAACCCCGCCCCCCCCCCCCCCCCCCCCCACAAAGGGGAGGGATTAAAAGGAGTCTGGAAAAAAAAAAATTTAAAAAAAAAAAAAAGAAGAAAAAAAAAAAAAGCTGAATGAAATAAATATGTGAGGACTCACGTGAATCAGACAATAAAGCCCAGGTCCATATATGTGAAACACTAAAGTGTGTGTGGCTCATTTGTGTAATGCATGCTGAAGTGTGTCTGTGTGTGTGGTCTATGCTAATGTGGTGCGATGGTTGTGTTGAGTTGTCTAATTGGAGATCTTGTGTTTGATAGCGGCTGTATTAAATTATGTGGGTCAGAGTATGTGCGTGATGAATGTGAGACTCAGAAGTGCGTGCGTGGCATTTTCTTTTTTTTTTTTTCTTTTCTTTTTTTTTTGTATGTACAGATTTTAAAATAAGCAGAGCACTTTGTTCTGTCATGCAGAAATAATTTTATAAATAAAGGATTAAAATGTAAAAAGTAGTGTTATGCATGGTTAATTACCCAATCACTGGAACTGGGGTCATTAGTATAAGAACCCCGTAAATTTACCCGCTACTGGTAATGTACTTAACTAAATAAGGTGGGGACAGTAGGCAGACCGCTCTTATATTGTGGGTTGGTGGGGTTGTAGACCATTCTTATATTGTGACGCCCAAAGGATTTGCAGCTCGAGGAAAACCAGCTGTTATAGAGGACTGAACACTGAGGGGGTGGAGTGGACTGCTGGTTCCAGGAATCTCCAAAGAAAATCAAGGAAAAGTGTGTGTGTGGCAAATCCAATCAACCAATCTCTCTAGTTCTCCAACTGGCAGTGTGCTGATGGAAGGAAGAGGACTGGGAGGAATTTAAAATGTATAAGTGATGTATTAGATCATGAGAGGAGAATGTAGATTCTTCTCAACCTGGTACTGGGGAAAAAAAGAACTATATATATAATCATAATTTGGCCTCTGTTTAACTCTTAGATTAGTGAGGGGTTAGGTGCCTTGTTCAAGGGCACTTCAGCCAAGGAGAATAGCGCCAAACCACTTCAAGCCTGAAACCACTAGGCCTCATGGACAACAAAGTGAAATGGACAACAATGTTATGATCAATGCAAGGTAGATGTAGTTTCAGCCTACCTTACCTTACCGTGCCCCTTTCATTAAGCTTCAGGTTTTTCAATTTGGTCTATGATGTACTGAATTGCGACTGCGTGCAGAGTGCTCGAGCATAAGGCTTGATGAATAGGTTGATTAAGGCCTGACCTTTCCTTAAAATACGGACACACAAATGTCCTCTTGGTGTATCGTCATCATCCAAGCCACTGGCTTATTCCATTCAACTCGATATTTTTTTATGCAGCGTCTTGTCTTGTGGCACCTCATGGTAAAGAGCACCCGTGAGCAAGCAACAGAGGCAAGTAAAAACTCCCTAATGTTTCGCACCACTTAGGGGCTGTCCTAATGCAAGCTTTGTTTTAGCCTGGACTGTCCCTTTAATTGGCACTGAGCAGAATAAAGTCTTAAGGATTTGGGGCACTAGGGTTCAGCCTGAACTGCCAGTTTTGTGACGGAGCCTCTGGTGAGTGTGGTGTTGGGGGTTGTTTTCAGCTGTCACAACAGTCATCAATCTGTTTCTCTCGAAAAAAAAAAAAAAAGAAATAACCCCTGCTCAGAAACACACACACACACACACACACACACCTGTCCACCGGCCTCTGAGCCAATCAAGCCACTCAGCCTGATTGTGATGCCATTGTGATGCCTGCAATTAGAAGGCTTGAGGCTTTTTCTTCTGTGAACGCTGGCAGATGTGGAGTGAGGTCTCCCCCACTCCTGAGGACCACTCAAAGGTCTGAAGGAGTTCGCTCAGCTGTGGTGTTAGACTGACAATGCTCCCCTCACCACACACACACACACAGACCAGTGTGTAAGAGGGACACCATCTCACACTGCCTTTGTGTTGGGTTCTGGTCGTCTTCCTGTAGGCTCAGTGAATACAGACACTCACACACACACACATTCCAGTTTAGTTATCTCTTTCATTGTGTGTGATCCTTTCATAGAACACTCTATTGTAAAACTGTTTTACATTTACAAAGTTGAAATGTATGGTGATTTTTTAAGGGACAGTGATTAAAAACTATTAATTTATTAAATTTAAACCTAAACAACTGCTGAACTGAATGCATCGAAATAGTATGTATTTTTGTACATTTATTTTTTTTTCTGTAAATTTATATCTATGCAATGGATTTGGATTCAGAAGTTTCACTTGCATTGTACAACAAATGACCTTAAGAATTCTAGTGGTGTCATACACTCCACTGTAATAAGATATTAACTTGTAATCCTTGGGACATAAATGTGTCCAAATCTGATCAGATTTGACTAATCTCTCTGTTTTAGGTGTTTCCAATGACTTACTTACCGCTATATCTGCTATGGGCTATGGGTAGTGCATGTGGATGTGGTCTATGGTGAGTTCATCTGGATGTGCAGAAACAGCATGACCTTGGGCTGCTTCGGATGTTTAGACAAGGTAAGATATTGTGTGTGTGTGTGTGTGTGTGTGTGAGAGTGTGTTTGAGTGAGTGTATGTGAATGACTTTACCATGACAACACTGCATTGAGCAACGGCACAGATCTTTCTGTCTTCAATTACACGGCCCTGTGGGAATCGCAGATGAAAAGATCTTTCTCCCTTCCCCCTCTTTCTCTCTCTATTCATCCTCTCTTTTCCCTCTCTCCCTCTCTTTTCCACTCCTCAGTTTTTATAGATCTGTCCCTCCACGGAGGAGCCTGATAAGTCAGTAAATACACTGCAGCTGTTACCCAGATCACACCCCCAAACCCAACTCTCTCTCTCTCACACACACACACAACTCAAACCCACAGACGTGCACCAACCCAATCATCTCCTATAAATACACCCCAACAAGCATCTCACTTCATCTCACTTTTCTCACTCTTCTCACAAACACACACTCTCTCACACACACACCACACACACACACACACAACTGTACCCCACACACATGTGCGCGAACCCAACACAATGTTCCTCTATATATACACTCCAACAAGCACCTTCATCTTTCTCTCTCTCTCTCTCTCTCTCTCTCTCTCTCTCTCTCTCTCTACCCCTGCACCAACCCAGGCCTATTTATACACCCCAACAAGCACCTTTATCTCACTCTTCTTACAAACACACACACATACACACACACACACACACAATCCTCAATCCTATATCACGTCACTAACCCCCTCCAACCCCAGTGGATTCTGTCTCTGATTTGTTGTGATGACGTTATGTGAGCTAGAGGTGTAAGTTGAGTGCATGTGTGTGTGTGTGTGTGTGTGTGTGTGTGTGTGTGTGTGTGTGTGTGTGTGTGTTTGTTTGTGTGTGTGTGTGTGTGTGTGTCATGCAGCTGCTGCCCAGTATTTCTGGTTGACTCCAAAAAACCTGTATTATTAATGTATGGCTGTATGACCTGTACCGCACAATCACTCATCATCTCAGTGGTTCAAACACTGATCACGTCGCCTGACAAAGAGTTTCCTTAGCCTAAGAGGAGGGGTGCGTTAAGTCATTAATGATCGCATGATGCAGCTATGCCGATTGCGCCTTTTCCAAAAAAAAGCTTTGCTACACCAAACTGATTGTAACATGCATAGACAAAAGGCAGCATTTGAACTGACAGAATCATTTAAGAGCGGTTGCTGAAGAACAGGAAGAAGATGGTGACAGAAGCCGTGAAGATAGACTGAGCCGAGTGTGTCTGTGTGTGTGTGTAAAGTGTGTGATGGTTGCCTTGTAGAGTTGATTGTTGACAGAAGGTAGATGAGCTCTGTCTTCTTATAATAGCATTGATGAAGAGTATCTTTCTGGCCTTGAATGCTTTTAAGTTACTGCATGCTTTCAGAGAGGATAGAGAAAGAATTTTAAGAGAGAGAGAGAGCGAGAGAGAGAGAGAGAGATTGTTGAGACTTTATTCCCTTATGAAATGCCCTGAATTTCATCACAAGTTCAGAGTTCTAGCCCCAATTCCCAATGAATTCAGTGACTAATTGCTTTATGGCCCCATTTAATGAATAAAAGGTGCCATTTGAACTGTAAGGGTATTGGCATTCACAGACAGACATTAAACTAAGTGTGTATGTGTGTGTGTGTGTGTGTGTGAGAGAGAGAGAGAGAGAGATTTTTGTTGTAGTCGTTAACTTGATCCTCCCTTCAATTTTAGACACACACACATACTCACAGTTCTCTACAAATGGCAATTATTCCTCCCTATAGCTGTATGTGTGTGTACTGTATGTGTGTGTGTGTGTGTGTGTGTGTGTGTGTGTGTGAGAGAGAGAGAGTGTGAGAGAGAGAGAGATGAACAGAGAAATATATCTTATTATATAGATATATATCTTATATATCTATATGTAATATATCTTTGCATTTGTATTGGTACACTTGTGAGTAGATGACAATGGCAATGGCAAACACCCTGAATTGTTGCATACAACAAAGGTGAAATGGTGTGTATGTGTGTGTGTGTGTGTGTGTGTGTGTGTGTGTGTGTGTGTGTTTGCAGCAGTAGAGTTCAAGCAAAGGATTAGATTTTTATTATGCAACTCTCTCTTTCATCATCACCGCTCATTAAAAAACTTCTCTCTGCATATCAGAGTTGAATTACACTTTCAAACACGTAGCGGTCTGGTGTGTAGTAACAGGTGTAGAAAACAGGGATAAAACAGAAAAAATATAATTTGTTTGCTTGTCAGACCACAATCTGATTCTGTTTTTATGGAAACTGTCAAAAAAAAAACGTATTTCCACGCCCATCTCTTGCCAAAGGCCTGAGCACGCCAGACTAAAAAGATCCTACCAAAAGAGAACAGCTACATATTTATGACAGTTATCCTCGAGTTTACGTGTTGGAGGGGTCTGTGTGTGTATGTGCACATATCTGTTCTGGAGAAAGCACTGCAAGCACTGGTATGGTGGTTGTCAAGGTAACTTTTTTGAATTGCAACTATACTGTGGTGGTGCAGGTTTCATGTCGATGTGTGTGTGTGTGTGTGTGTGCGTGTGTGTGTGCGTGTCCGTGTGTGTGTGTGTGTGTGTGTGTGCATGTGTGCGTGTGCGCGTGCGTGTGTGTGCTGAATGAACAATATAACTGCATTGTTTGAATGCCATTCTTATCATTGGGAGAAGGTGTTAAAGGCGCTGTAAGTGATCGTGTTTCACGTCACTTCTTGTTGACGTTCAAAGTATTGTCAAACAAAACGGAGGATAGCTCACTCCTCCCCCTACCTCCCATGCCTCCTGAAAGACTCAGGAACGTGCATTTCCTTCTTGTCGTTTATTGCCTGGAACACTGTTATGTGTCGTTTTTGTTTGTTATGCTAGGTTTGCCCACTGTGTTTTTGTTGCCATTTGTGGAGCCTGGGCTGTCCACAGAGACCGCGTTTTTTACAGTGTGTTCAGGGGACAGGCAGCTAGCAGATTGTGAGGAGATGTTTCCTGTATGTAAAAACACGTTTTAGTCCTAAAAACGCACCTTTTACACACTGTCTCTCTCTGTGTGTGTGTGTGTGTGTGTGTGTGTGTGTGTGTGTGTGTGTGTGTGATTTGTATTACTGACACCTTAATTACTGACAACTTAATCAGGGCGTCGGCATCTCATTGTCCCAGGCGAGATGCCCAAGACATTCAAAGGTCACATGAACACACATAACAGACTCAAAACATTTGTCCTATACTCCCACCGACTTATACTTCTGTCTACAATAAAAACACACCCTCATAAACGCAAACAAATTCCAAGAATCACAGCGGCTCATTCCAAGAATCGCATCAGGTAAGAGTGTATAGGCCCTACCATATGTAGTGTGTGTGTGAGTGAGTGCGTGTGTGTGGAAGTCTGTAATGTGTGTGTGTGCGTATGAGCTATGTATGTGCCTGTGAAAGCCAGGTTCATGTCTGTGCATGCAGTCAGTAATGTGACGGATGAACAGCAGCTATTCAGTGCTCACCTTGAGATAGCTACAGCTGACTAGCCCCAACTGAACCTGGTGCTCTATGTGGAGGCTGGGCTACTGCATGTGGTCACGAGTCGCAATGAGTGTGTGTTTTTGTGTGTGTTTGTGTGTGTCTATCTGCCTGTGTGAGTGGCCGTGTGCGCACACACACTCACTCACACACACACGTTCACAAATGAAAAGAGGAGTGAGAGGGAGATGCCGCTCTGTAACAAAAGATTTGAACAACACAGACTTTGGTTGTCATGGTAGCAAGGCCACCCTTTGACTGCGTGTCAATAATGTTGAAATGAATAACAACACACTTTCCTCTCTTCTCTCTCTCCTCCCCTGATGACACTCTCTCCTCCCATCTTCAGCTCTCATCTCCTCTCTTGGTCTGCCCTTGGTTCTGTGTGTGTGTGTGTGTGTGTTTGTCTATAATATGGCAGTCTTCCTCTCCCCAGAGCCTCTATAGATTCAGCCTATATCCACCTCTACCTTCTTCTTATTTCAATCTATCAGTCTCTTTCTATGTGTCTTCTGTGTGTGTGTATGTGTGTGTGTGTGTGCGTGTGTGTGTGTGTGTGTGTGTTCGAAAGTGAGTAAGAGAGTGAGGGGAGAGAGAAAGAAGACAGGCACACGCAGACACACACACACACACAAGTACCCCTGTGCTGACACACACACACACACACACATAGATGTTTGGCAGGAGTAGGTCCTCTGATGCGTTTGCAGGCACCTGTTCAGAAGGATGGGGGATATGAGGATGAGAAGTGACGGAGCGATCAGAGGGACCCACAACAGAGCCTCTGTCTCCCCCGCACCTGCCGGATGTGTGTGTGTGTGTCTTGTGTGTGTGTGTGTGTGTGTGCGTGTGTGTGTGACTGTGTGACTGTTTGTGCGGGGGTGTTTGTGTGAATGTGCGCTTGTGTTTATGCATGTGTGAGCGGGGGTGTTTGTGTGTGTGTTTCAGTGACTGTGTGAGTATGTGAGTGTGAGTGTGTGAGCGTGTGTGTTTTAGAACGTACGTGTTTGTGAGTGTTGTGTTTGTGAGCATGCGTGTGTTTGTGTGTGTGTGTGCGTGTGTGTGTGTGAGTGCTCCTGGATGAGGTAGTAGCCACAAAGAGCTCTTTTACCCCTGACATGAAAGTAAGAGGTGAAAAGCAATCTGTGAGACCCTGCTGCTTCTAACCTCTCTTCTCTCCTCTCTCCTTTCCTTTTCTCTCATTCTCGTCATGGCCCAGCCTCCTCCTCTTCTCATCTACAAGAGCTTTCTCTTGGGTCTTCATCTATCTATTGAGTCTGCATTGATGGACACATACACTCTCAAACAACAACAATACACTAAGTTCCTTAGTTATGTCTAATTTGTCATTTGATTCTGATTTTTATTGTGCATTCTTTCCTGCAAAGACCACTGTTTCATTTTTTGCATTTCACAGTTCAGTGAGATGAAAAAAGGGAGCATTAATACACAGACACACACACACACACACACTTATCCACACATACCACATACGTACATGCTAACACACCCCACCCACACACTTACTCATATTTCTATATATAGACTCCTGACACAAAGACTTTTTTCAAAAAATCTATTCTGACTCTGAGCGTGTCTGACATGTTTGGATAACAAACAAGTTCATTTTTATGCAATGGGGACGAAACCTATATTTTGTGGTGCTGTTTTAAGGCTCACTGAATAGATTTTTTTTAGATTCTTAAGCATTTATTGTTCCTTAGTCTGTGTACAGAACAGCATATTTACTTAGTCTACCTGTCAGTACTGCTAACACACACACACACACACACACACCAGTGTATGTTCATATTTAATGATTGGCTCTAGTGAGGGTAATGAGCTGTGACTGGGATCCCCTGTAGACAAACACACACACACACACACACACACACACACACACACACACACACACAAACACACTTACTTCACCAATTCCCTGCTCACTTCTCTCCACCTTCAGGGGATCTTTTGGCAGCTGGTGCTCCCCCACTCCACACACACACACACACACAGACACACACACACACACACACACACACACACAGACACACACACACACACACTTCTAACACTCTCCTAATCCCACTCTGAATAGCCACCCCCTACCTCTTCCCCCAAATCGCATTAATGTTACATCCTCCCCACAGAGCAAGGCTTTCAGAGCACCACCCCCACTATTCCTCGACCCCCACTATCTTCTCTACAGTCTCTCTCTCTCTCTCTCTCTCTCTTTTCCCCACACTTCTCTTTCTCCTGAAGAGAGAGAGGTAGAAGAGGGAAAGGCTGGAATCTCTCATGCTGTGAGTTATCTGCCTTTCAACGCTAATGCTACAACAGCTAAAGCTAACAGCTCCACAAGGATCTACAATAAATTCTGCTCACACAAGCACAAGCTTGGTTCATAGAGAGGGTTGTGACAGGGGAAATCCCTTAACTTAATGGGGCACCGCAAAATCTCTGGAACCGAGAGTGTTTTTTTTTTGTGCCCCACTCTGTTAGGGTACTGGATTTCTATTTGGTTTGTGTTGTGTTAAATTTCCTCATTCTTTTTCCTACCTAAACCTCTGTGACCTCGAACAACAGGGCTATGGATTGATTCTCATTTAATGCAGTACCACGCAAGTCCCAACAGGTGCAGAAAAAGAAAAAACAGAAGATTGTACATTTTAACCAGTCCATTTTGATTTCTTTTTTTTTTTTTTTTTTTTTTAAACCAAACAGTAAACAAAACAGAAGGACATTTTGGACTTGACTGTGTTGTTGTGTTTTTCTGATGCCTGTATATATCATATCACTCAATGTCCACACCAGAAAGTGATGCTGAAAAGAATGCGGAAAAAATGACCCTTTTTGGCAGCAACTATGCAATTCCAAAACTGCAAGGAGAAGCAATATGGAATATGTGCATTAAGTTGTTCATTTTGGGTTTCGTCTTCTCCCTGGAAATTCTTTCTTTACGCTGATCTTCTCCTGTTTCCATTGAATTTTTCCCCTCAATGAGCTTTATAGATTTTCCTAGTGTGCACTCCTGTTTTCAATGGCATATTCATTTTAATAGGGCCAACTGCATTTGTCATATTGATTAGTTTACAACCAATCATAACTGAAGACCAAAGAGAGTGACCATACACCCGTGACAGTTCACCCACGATTGTACCCATGCTCTTAGGTTCTTTGTTCATTATGCCCTTGGTCTCTTCCTAGTTTTAAGCAGTAATTAATTTGGGCCTTCATTTGGGCTTCTGTAGGCCTGACTAATGAACACATAAGTGAATAACATCTATTATAATACCAAGGCTGCACTATTGAAATTGTCATGTTTACCGTGCTGGAAACAGTCTTGGCATGACTAAGAGAATGTGTCCCTTGTCCTTGCAAGTGTTTGGTCTTGTACAGCTGATACATCTGTGCCGTGTTTCTGGTTTGACTATAGGTGGTGTTTATTACAGCAGATAATGTTGTATAAAGTTTTTCACTTTGTTCTCTCTTTTTCTCCCTCACTTGTTTTTTTTCTTTATAACTATGAGTCTTGGTTACATATTTGTAAATAACAAACATGATTTTGGAATGATTCATTTTCAGTTTTGTTTTTACAGACTCTTGATTTCATAGCCTACTGCAAGTGTTTGGAAGCGCATTTAGCAGTGGCAGTCATTCACTAACTCATTTACCCCAAATCAAAATCGACTACAAAGCTGGTAGGACATAGCAACAGTAGAAAATGTTGTCTAGTGTACCTTTAAGCTAAACTGACTCCCATTTAGTCTTCAGTAGCTATACAATAGGCTATGCTATGCAACACTACGCCCATGGGTTTTTGATAAGATGTGGGCTAGCAGTGATGAATAAAACAGAATTAGTCGTCACTGTTTGCCCAAGGTCCCAATTACCTGTAGTGCACACAGAAAGATTTGAATCCACATGAAGACGAAGCTGCATTCATGCTGAAAGACACAAGACAAATTTTCTGTATGAAGATAGTTATTAATGGGATAGGTTGGCTAAGACGTTTGCTCTGCATGTCAAAATTTTTCATATACCCTAGAGCAGGGGTGGGGAAATGTTTTGACATCAAGGCCAATATCAGTTTTTATAAATTGTTTCAAAGGCTGGTTAACTAATTATTACCCCTTGTTCACATGTGAGAGCATGACTAGCAAAAGCTCAATTGTTCAACAATTTCCCACACTCATATTATTCTACATGAAAGTATAACATTCACATCTCAAATCACATTATGGATATGTCAAATAAGTTTAAGCACGGCTGCTATTCCCACACCACATGGTGTCAAACCTCTTTGTCCAAATTTGGCTGTGTGAAAGCTTGCAACCAAACATCTTTGGTGTATCTTTGCCTACCTGCCCTCGCAAATGTTTAGTACTATTGTAGTGTCATTCAGCCTGTATCTTGTTTAGTGCAGTAGTGTTGTTCCAGCCTAGCATATTTAGTACAGTTGTGTTGTCCCAGCCTAGGATGTTTAATACTGTTGTGTTGTCCCAGCCTAACATATTTAGTACTGTTGTGTCGTTCCAGTCTAGCATGTTTAGTTGTGTAGTTCAAGCCTAGCATGTTTAGTACTGTGTGTCATTCAAGCCTAGAATGTTTAGTACTGTTGTAGTGTTGTTCAAGCCTAGTATGTTTAGTACTGTAGTATTGTCGTTCAAGCCTAGAATGTTTAGTACTGTAGTACTGTTGTTCAAGCCTAGCATGTTTAGTACGGTAGTAGTGTCGTTCAAGCCTAGCATGTTTAGTAGTGTCGTTCAAGCCTAGCATGTTTAGTACTGTAGTATTGTCGTTCAAGCCTAGCATGTTTAGTACTGTTGTGTCGTTGAAGCCTAGCATGTTTAGTACGGTAGTAGTGTCGTTCAAGCCTAGTATGTTTAGTACTGTAGTAGTGTCGTTCAAGCCTAGCATTTTTAGTAATGTCGTTCAAGCCTAGCATGTTTAGTACTGTAGTATTGTCGTTCAAGCCTAGCATGTTTAGTACTGTTGTGTCGTTCAACCCTAGTATGTTTAGTACGGTAGTAGTGTAGTTCAAGCCTAGCATGTTTAGTAGTGTCGTTCAAGCCTAGTATGTTTAGTACGGTAGTAGTGTCGTTCAAGCCTAGCATGTTTAGTACTGTAGTAGTGTAGTTCAAGCCTAGCAGCTTCCATGTTGGCCTTTTTTAGTACAGTGAGCAACTCTCCTCACTTGTCTATCACTTCACCCAAGGCTTTGGTCCAACAGTACAAAAATGTCTCCTCTTTCTGAATTACATACTAATCAACAATGCAGCTGTTGATTAGCTGTTAACTAATGTTTGTGAACCTCAACATTTGAAACAAAAAGGATTTTACATATTTTTCACTTTTATTTGAGGAAAAAGTAATCAAATTAAATACAGAAACAGGGTTTGAGCAACTGTGCTTCTGTGTTAGCAACCCATAGGCACAATTCGGACAGCTGAGAAAATCATTGGTCCCTGCAATCCCTTCAGGACTTACTACTAGTACACTGGGGACAAGGAAGTGGGCAGACAACATAAGACCCCAGACATCCTGCACACACTCTCTCTGACCCCCTTTCCTCTGGTGCAGATCCCTGTGCACAAAAACATCCAGACACAAGAAAAGTTCCTTTCCCACTGCTATCACTCTCCTGAACTGTGGGTATGTTTGGTCATTGCCACTTTGGCTATTCACCCATTTCTTAAATATGCTTACTTCACATTACAGTATCTTGCACACTATATTTTACACACTGCTGTAGTGCATGCTTCTTTAAAATCCCACTCCATTGCTCCCTTTTCTTGAATGATAGTATTATATATCCTACATTTGTTTCTAAATGTATATAGTTGTCTATTGTGCTATATATATATATATATATAGAGAGAGAGAGAGAGAGAGAGAGAGAGAGAGAGAGAGAGAGAGAGAGACTGCTTCATAGAAAAATGTGTTGTGCAGTGTGTTTTGGTTTATAGTGTACAGGGGAAATTCTATTAAGCTATACTAACATTGTAAGCACTTTCAGTTTGGCATATTTACATTGATGACAAATGTTAATTGTTTTAGAAATCGAGATTAAGATTAATCGTTTTTTTCTATTCCATTGCTGAGGAACGTCAGTGACTTCTGTAAAATGCCTATTGCTGTTCTATTTACAATCTTCAAACAAAACTGATCACATCAGTTAGCAAAACTGATCTCTCAAACAGCAAAACACCTCTTCAGATGTGATGCAGAATATCTGCCTCACACATTTGACCAAACTATATACTGTATATGATTTGCTAAACACCACACACATTTTTACACTGATAAGGTTACATGTTCATAATTTGGAGGGTCTTATTTAAAGACTCTAAGTGCTCAGGCAGTGTTTAGACCCCATTTAGCACTTTAGCATTTAGCATGCCTTACCAGCATATAAAGGCCTTTTCATTCATCTCCTAATTACCACAGGCAATTCAAGTGTGTTGTGTGTGTGTGTGTGTGTGTGTGTGTGGTGGGGGGCATCAGGATTAGAGGCTATGTTGAATTGAAAAAAAGTGTCTCTGTAGAATCCTCCGTGTTCAATCTCACTGTATATGGGCAGTTAATGAGTGTACAACAATGTGTATGCTGACGACTGTTTTAATCAATACTAAAATTATTATTGCTACAGTTAGCAAGCTATAGCTGTTTGCTATCAGTGAGTGGATATTTCAGTTGGAACAATGTGCTATGATCTTAATAAACATGCTGATGCTGGCGAAAGAAAACATCAAATGCTAACAATGCAATGCAAAAGCAGTCATCTCTCTCTCTCTCTCTGTCTCTCTTTCTGTCTGTCTGTGTGTGTGTGTGCTGAGTGAAGTGCTTCTATAATCCATAAACAATTCCTCAACACAGTGATTAGAGCTAATCTCAGTCTCCGTATGCTTCTTGAGTCCAGTTGCACACACACACAAACACACATGTCATCATGGCTTCCTTCTGATCCAAGGTCACAATGACCTTTCTCAGACTTCCCCACTGAGGCACCTGTACACACACACAAACACACGCATAAAAACACATATACATAACATATGTTAATATGCTACATACTATAGAAAATCTGTTAGTGTTTTATGTGTGTGTGTGTGTGTGTGTGTGTGTGTGTGTGTCTGTGTTTATTTGTGGCCGTGTATGCATGTGTATGGGTGTAAGAGTGATTGACAAAAATTTTCTTCAAAAGATGTGTAAGTGTGTGTGTGTGTGTGTGTGTGTGTGTGTGTATGTGTGTGATAATGTGTGAGTGAGTTTTTAAATCATTAGGGGCCTATCACAACACAGATAAGATGAACAGTGTGTGTGTCAAATGTCTTACTTTTGTCATTCGAAAACTATCATTTGTCTTTTTCTCTTCTTTTGTCTGTTAAGGCCTTGCACGCCACCATCACTCGTTGAAGCATGTGTACAGAGTGACTCATTTCTCTTTCCCTCTCTGTCTCTTTCTCTCTTTCCATCTCTCTCTCTCTCTCTTGCTCTTTCTATCTTCTCTATCCATCTCTCTCTTTTCTTTCTCTCCCTTTCCTTCATTTTTACACTTTAAATCTCAGCGCAAACACACACACACACACACACACACATGCAGTCACCAGCATCATCCCTGCCAAAATTATTATACAATCTGTGTGTGTCAGACGTTTCACACCACTGATCCTGAGTGTGTGACTGTGAAAAGTATTAAAAAGTAATGGCAGAAATACATTTACATTTTAATTACAGAGAATTAGAGAAATAAGTATAATAGTGATTATGTGTTATTCTCCGTCTCTCTCTTTCTGCTGCACGTTTCTGTTGAGCAGACGAACGGATAAACTGACCACTCGTTATTTCATTCAGTTTCACCATTACACTCTTTTAATGCTACCATCCTTCTCTCTCTCTCTCTCTCTCTCTCTCTCTTTCACACACACACACAAACAAACAAGCACATATAGTGGACATATTCAAGCATTATAATTTAATCACAGGGTGTGTGTGTATGTGTGTGTTGTGTGTGTGTATGTATGTATGGGGGGGTTGTCTGAGTGGCTAAAAAATTATTGCTTTGTTGATATGCAGGAGAAACAATGCTGATTTATTTGAGTCATGTTAAAATCAAACAAATTGTGTGTTAGTCCTTGTGTATGTGTGTATGCCTGTTTGTGTGTGTGTGCGTGTGTGTGTGTGTGTCTAGACAACTGCTCTAGACAACTGCTTTTGAAGTAAACTGCATTTTCATAATTTAGCCTAACCAAGTAGTCTGAAGTAAAAGGAAAAGAAGATGAAAATGATGGCCACGACAATGATGATGATGATGATGATGATGATGATGATGACGACAATGACGACAATGGTGATGATGATGATGATAAGAAGAATGTGGAGAAAGAGACATTGTGAGAGTGATGAGTCATTGCTTTAAAATGCACAAATGTCAAACATTTACACAATGACAGTTGTATAAGTGTGTGTGTGTGTGTGTGTGTGTGTGTGTGTGTGTGTGTGTGTGTGTTTATTAGGGGAAGTGTTAGTAGGAGGCAGCAAGGGGTTCTTTTGAAGGACCTGAATGGTGCATGCCTTTACTGCCCCCTGCTGGTTGGTGAAAGTCAAGACATGACAGTGAGTGAACTATAGGCGACACGCTCACATTTTATTATTTTCTCTTTCTTCTTGACACAAATATAAATGTCATAAAATGAGTTTCATATATTTTTACAATAATATCTCTACTGGTTAAATAACAACACCTGTAGATCTGAGGTGTATATTGATGTATAGTCATTAATGTTGAATGAGACTGAAAACATCCCGAGCAGGAATGAAGGAATTTAGAAATGCTGACACTCAACAGAAGTTACACAAAGACACGGAGCTACTGAGCATTTCTTAGTGACATACCAGCTCTGCCATTATCCTCCTTGGCTCTCTGCCATTCCTGCCTGCTGCCGCATACACCTGTTTGGCTTATCCCATAGGAGTGGTGCCAGCGGGACGTGTGTGATCCAGTGGCATAAGACTATTGTATGACTCCAGGATTAAAGGAATGTTCCACTGTAAATCAGTACATATTGGTCTGTTGCCAGGTTTGCAGATTGCTGTCGGTGGGGAAAAGGAAATCTAGTCCTGCCACTGATAGTATTTACGGGACCCAAAATTATTTTCTGTCATAGGGCCCAACTTTTCTAGCCACACCCATGAAGAAAATAGATAGAGAGATAAATACATAGATACATGTTATTATGCAGTAGCAATATTTGGTATCCTTATACTTCTACAACATGGCATACACATGACATAAATACATTATAAAAACACAGAGAGGAGGATGCTATGGTAACCCTAGTGCTAAAGTGTTGTTTCAAGTACCAGTGCAGATTATTTTTTTAAACTGAGTCTAGATAGGCTCTGTAAAACAAAGCAATATAAAAACAACATAAAATACCTTTAAAAATTACATTTACGCAGTTACTAAAGCAGTGCAAGTGTTAGTCTAATTCATGCTGTATATAGATAAGAGAAAAAAAATGAAAAAGACGTCATAGGATGGAGTAAAAAGTAGATCAGGTAAGGTCAAGGGTCAAGGCACAGACATGGGGTCACAGTGGAACAGCACAGGGGATAGAATAGGTCGCTGTGGTACACCGGCACTACTGCTGTTTAACAAACTGGGGTCTTTGTGTGAGATAGGCTGTGATCCAGGTTACCAAGTGCAGTATTTGGTCTCTCAGTAGTAGTAGCTGGATGGTGTGGAAGGTGCTGGAGAAATCAAACAACATCCTTCTCAAAGCAGTGTCTCCTTTGTCCAAATAACAATGGAAGTAAAAAAAATTGGTAAAATACACAAAATAGCAAACTGGTAGCCATCACTCACTGGTAAAGACATGGAAAACTAGGTTTCAGTGTCCTCACTGGTTAGCTGGCATTTTGCAACTCTGTGTTGTAGCACTTTTTCAGTTGTCCTCACCAGTGTCCACTTGGTGACCTTTAACAACAGGGCTGCATGGACGTGATCAAGCCTTGGATAGCTCGTCATACCATCATTATACCTGACATTAGCATGCTAGGCCTTAAAAGAGAGTAAAAATGGTTTCCAAGGCAACCAGTCTCGCTTGGATTTGTGTTCCTTCATTATGCTGACTCTGCTGTGGAATTATGATGCTGGGGTAATGGCCCAGATTATGACTTGCGCTTTTATATGGCTGTCATCTATCTGCCCTCTGACACAGATCTGAGCAAGATGGATACAACTATAGCCTACTCACACACACACACACACAGTCACACAGTCACATAATGGCTTGTGCTGAGGCATGTATACATTTGTGCACTAAAACATATTTTTGGCTACAGCAGCCCGAGTCAGTGGTTTATTTGACTCTGATTTAGTGGCTGCCCCTGGCTCAAATATTTATATATACACACACACACACACACACACACAGAAGAGGCACGCACACTCATACACACACACAAAAACACAACAAGCACATAGACACACACACACACACACACACACACATACACACACACACACACACACTGCAGCTTTGGGTCAAACAATTAACCTGCAGCAGATAGACAGCAACAGGAGAATGCTAACAGAAGCTAGTGTTTCCATGGTAACAGCACTAGGTTTCAAGAGTGAAGTGAGCGCACATTCTCATATTTAGTTGCAGCATCGAAACACTGAATATAATCTCTCAATGAAAACACACACTCACTCCCCCACACACACACACACACACACACACACACACACAAAAACTCTCATTCATACACAAGTCTCTGGATTATTTGCAACTGGTGTGCAGGAGTATCGTTGACTGCACTATCTGCATATCACGTTGCAGCTAGCTAGGTGTATGAGAATATATGGAGATGACCATGAGAGAAGAAGAGAATGAAAGAAGGCCGTGAGATTGAGTGTGTGTGTATATGAGAATGTATGTGTGTCGCAGGGGTGTTAGGAAGCTAACCCTAGCTTTTGATCAGCAGTAACTCAAGAGACTTGCCTGTCAGAGAAATACATGTACATTTCTTCCATAAATGTATTACTGAAAAGGACATTATGCATATTTATTTATAAGATATATGTTATATAGAATTTGTGTGTGTGTGTGTGTGTGTGAGAGAGAGAGAGGGTGAAATCAGCAAAAGAAAATTCAACAGTGTTGGCACCTACAGTGTCTAGATGGGTACCTTGGGCATGCCAGTTTAATGATTTTAAAATACATCATGGTGACCATCACTAGACTTTAAAATGATAAAATGTGTTTTATCTGACATGAAACACATTTTCTTTATTTTTTTTTCTTTGTTTAATTGGAATGGCCAAGTGTGTGTGTAGTGAAGTATGTGGGAGTGTGCTCTTCTGTCATTCTTTCCAATGTGTTGAGACGTCCATTTTCCCAACTCTGAAGTAAATGAGTCTCACTGGCTTTTGTCTTCATAGCTTTGTGCTCCCATGGCAACAAGTTTTTATTGTCTTCACACAATAAAACGTATTCACACACGTCACGCACGCATACACACATACATACACTTCACATACAGTACCTCTCTTAATCAGACTTGTACACAATGATCCACATTTAGACAAATTCACACACATTCACTCACACACACACATACACACACACACACACACACACACACACATACTCACTAGGCAACATACAATTACAGGTGGTGGGCAGGTGGAGGTCAAGCAGTCAAGAGGATAGTACACTCTTTAGATTTTGAGAGGGAATGAGTTTATCCCATCTATTACAAAGTAGTTCTGAGAACTGGGCAGTCTGCAGCTGTGTCTGGGTTGGGTACCCAAAAGAGCTTATCACCCGTGCATGTGAACATAAGCTCTACTGGTACTCCACTGGTCCATGACTGCCCAATAATGTGGCCTTCCAGATAAGCCTGTGCACAGTTAGCTACCTGCCACTAGCCTAGGTCTCATTGCAGCACTAAGTTTGGCTATACAAGATGCATTTATATGGTTCACTCTCAGTGCACACTCTCAGAATCAGTCAGAATTTGTGTTTTGTGTTCGGTCTCTGATTAGGGATTAGGTCTGTCCCATGTTAAAGTCACATTGGAGTACCTTGTGTAAGGCAAAATTACTGGAATCCATATCCCTCGTCTGCCTCAAGCCACTAAAGAACAAAGCTAATCATAATAAAGGAACACCACACTTACAAAGAAAGTTGAGTTGCAGCTGGCCACCCTGGGCCTTTGTTCTTATGTTGTCATCTGTCTTCTTTCTTCTGTCTCTCTTTGCCAGCTTCCTTTTCTCTTTCTCTCTCTCTTTAGGTTGTGTTTTATTTTGTTATCTTTCTCTTTTTAGGGTTATTTGGTTCTATTAGGGCTATTTAGGGTTATCTAACTGCTTATGTCTGTTTAACTGCTATTGATATATTGATAAATTGCTGTTAAAATCATCCAGTCATTAGCCACCAGCCCATATCTCATATGCCATGCAACTTGGTAATATTTGAGTTCATCTAATTTTGTTAGTTCATCTGCGAAAATGGAAATGGTTGTAAAACATAAGGAAGTGGTTAAACAAATAAATATTTGTTAAAAGTAATCAGAAATCATTAATAGCATTCAAGGTGCAATCCAGTAAGCAGTATATGGGAGAGATTGTCTATGGGAGAGATGTATGAGTATGTCAGTGTGTGTGGACTGTATATGCATGCAACAATCACAAAAATGCCCAAACCAAAATCGGCAAAAAAAAATGACAATAAAACATCTCCCTAAATACTCAAACCCTATACAAGTATGGCTAAGTTAGACAGGCCAAGACAGCATTGCACTAGCTATTGCCAGACCAGAAGGGGGCGCATGGGAGCGTAACAGCACGCAAACCATTTTTTTGCTTGTTAGTACTACTTACTTACTACTTACTACATACTATTTTGATGGAGGTTGCAGGGGTGAAGTTACTAGACATATGTCCTGGCAGTGCGGCACATAAGGAGTATGCTGTTTGCTTAAATACATTTGTTGTGAAAGATTTTAGGTCCATGAGGATGCAGAATTTGAGTGTGATGGAAAGGGTGGGCATGAGATAATTTAGCAGGTCTGGAATTTTTCTTTGATTTATTTATTAAAATTAATTAATAAGATTCTGGTATACTGATATTCATTAGTTCAATTACAGTCCTCCTCTGTCCCCCTATTTGCCTAAACAGAGTTCCAATGTCCTGCTGGGACATTTTCTCACTAGTGCAATGATGGCAGAATGCTTTGATCTCTGTGGCCTGTGTGTGTGTGTGTGTGTGTGTGTGCGTGCGTGTACACATACTAAGCGTGAATGAGGTGGGTGTGTTCCAATGCATGAAGAATGCCAGGAAAGATTTGTAAGTGGTGCATGACGTATGTGTCGTGTGAGTGTATGTGTGTGTTTGAGAGAGTAAATGACTGAGTAAGCATGTTCCTTGCTGCTCTGTGTGACTGAATTTTCTCTTTTAATGATCTTTCACTCTTTTTTCTCTCTTTCCCTTGTTTCCCTTTCTAGCTGCACCACCCACCCCCACCCCACCCAATTTCCTCAATTCTCTTTATCCATCATTCTGCTCTGTCTCTAATTATGGTGCCTCTCCAGCTTCCTGCCTCTTGGTGTGATTTCCTGTGGGTGACCATGGGCAACGACAAGTATAAGTGGAATACACAGCATGGGGCCTTCACATAGGATACACACTAAACAAATTCTCTCTTACACACACACACACACACACCGAAATATGGACATAACAGAGTTGGAGATGTAGAGCAAGAGCAAACAAAGAAGAGAGTGAGAGAGAGCATTGATACAATTAAATAAAATGACTAATGATTTAGACAACAATTCAAATATGCAGCAAGAGAGACAAAGAGGATAGCGAAAATCTGAGACCTATTTTCTGTACACAGTCTCTGGTGTGAAAGATCTGACACACACAGATTATCCGGTTTTGGCAGGGATGCTACTGAATGTATGTGTGTGTGTGTTTGTGTGTGTAAAAATCCTTGTAATAAGTTCCTTTAATTCTTTGTTCCTTATGTGGACCATGCGATAAGACTGCTGCTGTGCCCACACCCAGTACTTTCAGAGCTTTTTTTAGAGCTTTCAGTTCACACACACATACACACAGACACACACACACACACACAAGCAAAGCAGGTTTTTCTTTTCTAGCTCAGCACTAAGTTCTTGACAAATACATAGCCTAAGAGGATGAATGAGAAGAAAAAACTCTAACCTCTCCACTACACTTGCTCTATTCATAAGAAAAAAATGCTACAGGCAAACACACAAGTTATGTTTCTGACAGGCCTTCTAACAACTGAACACAAGTATTACCTTAGGCTTAATAGCTGTCTCAGTGTCAAGGATGAAGCTGCTAGAGATTAATAACTTTGGTTACATTAAGTGACTGGTTTGTCAGAGTTTCTATGAACATAGAAATTTAGCCTATGTGTAGGCTTGGCCATTTGTCTCCGTCCCACCCTGAATGCCTTGCATGAACTGGACACAACACTTGCTATTAAGTCTGATTTCTCATATCTGAAATTCCTCTGTGGTGACATCTGCTCGTATGAGGTAGTGACTGAGAAATGTGACATCGTCTAGTAGCCTAGTCGAAGCGGACAGCCGACACGGACAGGTGATGCAGCATGCAGGCTAGAAAGAATAGGCTGCAGTCCATTGTGGTGATCTTTATCAGCAAGTCTAGGAATGGCCTCGGCATTCACTGTAGGCCAAATAAAGTCTGTATATTTTCTACGATAGTCATTGTATTTGTTTCCAGGACTTGAACTCTACGGTGTCTCCTCGGCAGCCCCAGTCTTGTTGACAGTCACTCCAAATGCAGATGTGACGTCATCGCCAGGCAGAACCCTACTGATCCAGAAGCGTCCAGGGCGAGTGCGCGAGAGAGGGAGACAGGTGTGACGTCCTGGATCGCGGAGAAATCGTTTCACCGTTTTTGTCAGATATAATACCAGTAACAACTGTGCAGAGGCAAGAGGTCACTAAAGCCACACGCGCTCTGTGGGGTGCGGTCACCGTTTGTCACTCACGGGCGCTCCCTCCCGCGGGCGGCGGTAGCATCGAGCTGGTGTTGAGACTCCTCATCATCCCGTCCCATCCCTGATCTTTGCGAAGATGGCGGACCCGGCGGAGTGCACCATCAAAGTGATGTGCCGCTTCAGGCCGCTGAATAATTCTGAGGTGGAACGTGGGGATCAGTACATCCCCAAGTTTCAAGGGGACGAAAATGTGGTCATTGCGGTGAGTTGCGTTTGATAAAAAACACACAGCTAAACACCAACGCGATTAACTAGTGCTAGCACAGTTAGCACACATGAATGGACTGCGTAGGTTTTCCAGCTAATGTCAGTTCCCAGTTAGCTTGCTAGCTTATAAGATCACCAAAACAAGTTTAGCCGAGAGTTACCAGTGTGAAGTAACGTTAACCAACAGTTGGGTAATACAACGTTTTCCATCATTAGATCTTATTGCCAACACATCGTGCCTTCACAGTGACAATGATTTGCTTAGACTGTGTGTGTGGGATATATAGCACATTTTACTGGGTGTACTAATACGTAGGTGGTGGCATAACTATAACGTTAGCAATAGCTTGCTAGCACACAAATCGCTTGACAACACGGGCTAGTTAGCTAGGTTCACCTTGAATGTATACTATCGATACATTAGCCAACCACATTGTACAGGTTGCTTTTTGGAGTATGGCTATTCATGTCATGGAAGCAATGGAATTTAACAGAGTAGTGAGCACAGCTTAACTAATGTAGGTCAGCGCCAAAAATTGAAGGCAGATGTATCCTAGTTAGAAATAACCAGTCACGTCAACTGTCTGTTTTCGAATCACAATGACGGAGCTCTTATCTGTCGAGCTTTGCTAGCTAATATTTATGTCAATTTGCAATGTCAGAGGGCCAACAAACTGTAATAGTCAATCGGTTTTGAGAAACCTGGGTTACTTAAAGATTCGACAGAAGTATAAACAACATGATTGTTACTCAGGTGGTTTGCCGTGGCTAGCACTAGCTGACATGCTAAGGTTAATCTGGCTTCGCTCAATGCTAGTCATTCAATCACTGCCGTTTGGTTTAACATGCTGGCTAACGTTATGTTAATTTAGCAAGTCCCCACACTGTCGAGAATTCCGCTGGCCTAATTCTGTTAACGCATAAGCTGAGCAAAGGCACAGTGACCTCCATTCGGAAATACGCCTTTAAAAAATCCTGCAAGTTACTGTTGTCAGTGTGGAGCACGCCGTCCAGGGACACATTCGTGTGCAGTTTTGTCAAACCTGTCCCACGAAGTGTGGGCACAATGCTAGACGGACGATAACGATGGATCAAGCAGTGCCTGACCCAGCATTATCTCTCGTCAGAATTAGATGTTAGTGTGAAAAGACCATTCCCAGTGTAATGTGTCATGCGGTACACTGAATTAAGGAGAATATAAAAGGACCTTTGTGCTTGCTATAGATAACAAAAGATTTTAATTTCCTAGGCCCATCATGGCGTATCTTTCGCTTTGCAGGCGTATTATTGGCAGATGTCTTTACGGATTATAATCTATAAAGAAGCGCATTTAAAATAAACCAGATTATACTCTCTAGTCTTTATGAGTAACGTTAATCACGAACTGCTTTGAGGAGACGCAGGTCAAGGGTCCGTTTTGTTTCCTGTTATAACGTTATGCCTGTTGCCGGGTTGGTCAGATCACTGCCAACAGGTGTGGCAGGGGCACTCGGCACTGTAGAGAAAAAACATTCAGGAATACAACAGGGGAATGATCACCACACATTGCACGACGCAGCGGAAAACAAAGCCAGTCATGGTTGACGCACTCTGAACACACACACACACACACACACACACACATACACTTACTTGACATGTATTTATTACAGAACTGGAACGTGTTTGTATTCATTCTTGGATACAACTGAAGCTTTTCCCAGCATGCTGGCGCGAGTCTACACACTCGCATTCACATAAGCACAATAATAGAAAGCTGGATAATAGCCTAATAACAACACCTGGGCATTTTGCCTAACACTCAATTCATTTGAAGTATGTGTATGTGTGTGTGTGTGTGTGTAAGAGAGAAAAGTAAGTGTGTTTTGGTGCGAAGTGAGTTGAGGTGTGGTTTGTTTGCTATATTATGTGCTAATGTTAAAGCAGCTGGCAGGGTATTGAAGAGGTAATAAATGGTGATGTGTGTCAGCATCTGCCATCTATCATTTTGTTGAAATGCACATATTCATTATAGTTTTAATGTTAGTATGTGTTTGTGCATGTGTGTCCAAGTTAGGGGCATCAGTAAATTGACAGGCGATTTTGTGTTATTGATTTCTCTCCTTGTTATGATTGGAGTCTGTGAGTCTATGATTGGAGAAATAGTTTTCTCCACTGTTTTGACTTGGAAAAAGCGTTGGCTGGGTTAAAGTCTTCTCACTCAGCAGGCTGTTGTATAATTCTCTCTTGCATCTACTGTGTATTGTCAAAAATGCTGTATATGTTTGTCCCTCTGTCTGAGTGAAGAAGCATTAGAGTGCGTACTTGAACAAAATTGCAGAGTAATTGAATTAGCAGTTGGCTTCAACCAAGAAACTGAGCTTGCTTTTTTTTCCTCACCAGCAGAAACTGGCAGTGCATATCAAAGTTGAGCCAAATTGTAACTAGATTTCTCCACTCTGTGGTGAAAGGAGCCATTCCGTCATTTTTAGCGAGAGAGACCTTTGGAGCTCTCAGCTCCCTCGTTCACAGTTTTATATGCATAACCTCAGATCAAAAGGCCATAGTTAGGCCCCATATCTCCATACACCTATAACGGCAACTGTATGACAATTCAAATAAGAGTTTGTTAGGCTACTTCCTTATTGTCATGGCTGGTACAAGTTGTGCACACAGTCAGTTATTTTAGTAACAAGCCCAATAAAATAGCCTAGTCTAGAAGCATTGTCAATCTTATTCTAATATCATTATGTCATTTTAGTCATTATACTAATCACAATTAAAAAATATTTTGGGGACTTTTACAGTTGCAGATTGCTCTCCAAAATCATGTCTCTAAAGAGAATCACCTGTGCAAGCTTAGTTATTTATCTCTATGTCCTTTATTTATTTATTCATCCATCTGCCCCATCACCCAAGCATAATTATTTTAAATAATTTTATTATGCGGACACCCATTCATTCATTCATTCATTCATTCATTAATTCATTCCTCCATCCATCCATCCTCTCTCCCTCTCTCACTCTCTGTCCACCAGTTGTATGCTAGGTCGCTAACTGTCTCTCTGCTCTGCATAGCGTATTTGGTTTAGCTAGCCGCTGCTCTGTGTTTGCATACAGCATTGGGAGGATTAGAGACTGACGTGTGCTTCCAGACACCATCAGTAGACAGCAGCTACCAGAGTTTATACGTCATACAGCAACACCATTGTTTTTCAACTCTTTCTTCATGATCACCATGGTGGTTGACACCTGGCGAAAAACAAATCATTCAAAACATTGTGCTAAATTAATTAGGAGCATAATCCGTGTATATCTTCCATTTTTGTGTTTACATTTGTGGTCAAGGAAAGGTTCTTTTTGGAAATATGGTACTGGTGGGGTGGGCTTTGAATGCATTTGTGTATCGTGTTTGTGTGTGTGTGTGTGTGTGTGTGTGTGTCTGTGGGGGCAGCCAGTCTGGCCTGAGCTGGTTAGCAGGCTGTTTTGACTGTGTGCCCCTGCATGCTGGGCACCGAGGGCATTGTGTGTGCAATGAAGCGTGTGTGTGTGTGTGTGTGCATGCTGTGTTGAGTTGAACTCAGAGCGAGCGGTAGGACGTTGGACGGCTGACTGGGCTCGGCCAGCAGCAGCAGCAGGTACATAGGGAGAGAGAGAGGGTGGATAAATTGGCTATTAGACCCATAGCTTCTGCTCCAGCCCTCAGTAATGACTCCAGGGCAGAGGGAGGGAGAGAAATATAGTACAAACAGAGGGAAAGAGGACAAGACCGGGCATCATCTGTGTGTGTGTGTGTGTGTGTGTGTGTGTGTGTGTGTGTGCGTACTGAAACGGTTTCTCATAAATGCGAGTGTGAGTGTAATGTGAGTAAATGTAATGAAACTGAAATGTGTTTCTCAGGTATATGTGTGTGTGTACTTGTATGCATGCATGTGTGTACTTGTAGGGCTAAGTACATCTTTTAGCAAAAAAGGGATGAAAGAGTATTAGCTAAACACACACACACACACACATGTTAAGGTGCTGACAGAACCGGTTTGCTT
>JAGFZM010005617.1:0-43321 GCA_017657215.1 Limnothrissa miodon | reverse complement strand
ATATATATATATATATATATATATATATATATATATATATATACACACACACACACACACACGTCTGTCCAGCAGACGTCACGTGAGAGCGGCAAGGCTGCTGCCGGGAATAGCACTCATGAGGCAGCTTGGAGCACTGCTGTCACTATGGAGAGGATGGATGGGCATGCCATCACCATGGCGATGCTTAGCAGGGGCTAGAGGTGAAGTGCTGCAGAGTTGCTGGATGTGATTTTATGATGGACATGATGGATGCAGGAGGGAACAGGTGGCTGACTGCACGGCGAGACATGATGAGAAGAGGAAGACTGTCAGCAGTGAAGACCTGATGCTGCTGGATTGATGATGAAAGATGTTTTGTTAGTGATTATTGGTTTAAATATACTATATGTATGTATAGTATGGAACAGTCAGAAGCTTAGCGGTGAAAGATTTTGGTGATTTATGTTTGTGTGTGTGTTAATGGAGAACAGATGCTCAGAGACCCTTGAGGCCTTTTCCCGTGTGTGTGTGTGTTATGTAATTCTCTCAGGGGATTTCTGTGAAGAGACTGTATGTGATAATTGACTCCCTGCGACCCACTGACCTCTGTGTGCGTAGCTTAGTCCAGCCTGTACATATATCTGGAACAATTGTTTTATCAATTGCTACTCAATCTTGTCATGTAAATGCATTTGGGCATTGTCATTCCTTGTTGCTATACAGCTCGCTAGTCTTCAACTTGCTTGGCCTCTATGATGGATTATTCGTGTCTTATTTGGCTGGAGAATGATTTGGGGCCTGCTGCATAGTTACAGGCATGTCTGGAGGCTGAATTGTTTGTGTGTTTAGCCGTCTGTTTGTGTGTGTTGTGAAACAAAATTGTGTTATTGGAAATACTGATGTTCCAAGACTACCTCCAACACAACGTGCTTAGCTGCGATCCGCTTGTCCATGAGAGTTTACAAGGTGGGGTTTTTTTGCGCCAATTTTGTTGTTTTGCCATGCTATGATAACCTAGCCTACTTAACTAGACTTTAATAAAATCAACATATAGTAGGCTACCAGAAAACAAAGTGACTGCCTTTCTGTGCAAATTTGGAGGGGGGGGGGGAGCTATGCTCTGTTAAGAAAAATATCTTTAATGGGATCTAGGCTAATTCTGGTGGCTGTTGGTTAAATTGCATAGATCTAGGCACCGGGTTGCTAAACATTATCAGTGTTGAGGGTTGATGTTTACACACAATAGGGCAAAGCAGGCGTGGGATGTTTTGACAGTCCATGGAGGGTGAAGTCATGAGTCACTTAGTGGCCTAATGGCTTGATGGGTCCCTCTGTACACATATTTGAGTTCAAAGAGGTTCTGTCTGGTGTGTGTGTGTTGACAATCTTGTTTTGGGCCATAGGTGTGTGTGTAATATCATGTTGGCATGTTTGTTTTGCCTTTGCGTTTGAAATGACTCTTGAGGTAGCTTTCCAATAGTTTTAGCTATCGACCTAAGGCTAATTGCATAACACAGATTAAACAGGACTAGTGTTTTGTCTGTTTGTTAGGAATGCAAAACCATTCCAGAATTTCACAGTTGCTAGGTTTCGTTAGGATTTGTGTGTCTATGTGAGTGCAGGTGACGGCATGTCCACAGTCAAGGAAGTGTGGTGGTTATTGGTCCTCACACTTTCACATTATGAGTCAACTGTGTTGAAATTCAAGCCTGATATCATTACCTTAGAAAACATCAATCACAAAGCAATTCTGTCTATTCTGTTTGATGTTATTTGTAATGTAGAGGGTTCCAGTGTAACTTGATGTACTCCCTGACCCCTTGTCTAGGCCTACCCTCATGGTGCACCTAAGCTAGTTTCTGCTTAGATGCAGCAGTGCTGTTTCACATGCTTGTTGAACATGGCCTTGACCAAAACAAGTTTTCACTGTTGATCAAGGCATTTCTGGGCTTAAAATTTAGGCTAGATTCTGCATCACTTCACTTTGTTTATTGTGTCTGAAATCGGGTGCTGTTTGCTTCCCAGTGGTCAGTGTCCTCTTATTTCACCTAATCACTACTGTTTGGCTGAAACAACGCAACATTTGATTTCAGCACTAAGCTATCAATTTTAAGTCATTGTCTATCCCTTTGCTGGTTGGTCTGCATAGTACTGAACTAGTCTGGTTTCTCTAAAGTTAATGTAGCTTACTTTTTGGTGGAGTTTGTCATGTGACCCCAAGATATCTGAATTTGCAAGCTTCCAAAAATTGATTACACATTTTGGCATTGTCATTATGCTAACGGTCATCATCGTAAGGATTTCTAGTGGTGGTGAGGTAACACAAGCGAGACAGATTAGATTAGACAATTCCCTAATTTAACTTTTTAGAAGGTTCCTGTCATTTAAAGTTGTGCACTTTATCCTAGCAAGTGAGCAAAAGAAAATATACAGTGTTATAGGGCCATATGAAATCAGTTTTATTTTTTCCCAAATTCCACTTTTTCCATTTTATTTTTCTGAATTCTGTGTTTTACGTCATCATATTTTAGTTACCTTAATAAGTGTCTAATTTTTGAGTGCATGGGGGGGGGGGGAGCAAAAATTGTATTCATTTTAATCAATATATCAATATTTAATTCAATTTTAATCAATATTTAGCTTTAAAAGTCAATGATGCACAACCACACATCAAATGAACTGTTTCATTTTAACATTTACAGAAATATGTTATAGCCACTGTTAACTCAAACATAGATATCCAAAAATAGTTTTGGGGGGAAAAAAGTCCATTACAACTTTTTTCATCATACAGCTCAACTTCATTAACTTAATTATCAGTATTTGCAGAAAAGTTGTTGGCCAGATGCATAATAATTGTTTGGATATAGAGTTGGCCAGTGAACCCGGAACTTCCAACCAGGAAGTGGTTCCAAGGCTCCCGTTTTGCCATTGACTTTTCCATAAAATCGCGTTTTAAAAGCGTTTTAAGTCCCGACTCATTCTATCCAGCTACGGGGTAGGTGATGACCGTGTAACCTTCCGTTCAGAGTGAAAAAACTAAAGGAAAGGCTAAAAAAAGGCAAAGGTACAAGATTGTGTACATATTTTTTACCCCCAAGTTCAGAAACTACATATCCCAGAAGCCAGCACTTACCCTGTCCGATCCTATCCCAAAGACTATTGCGCATAACGTCCTTTTTGAATCTCCTCGAGTAGACGACAGGCACGCGATGTTGCTCTTTCAATCGGATAGCTAAATTTTGGTGTATTTCCTCAGTAGTTTGTGTAAATAGTGTTGTAATATTGTACGAATATTGTATATATCTTCAGATTTGCATCAATCAAGTTTTAGATCCGTTTTTTTTTAACCGAAAGCATGGTACAGTATTTAGTACCCGATTGCAACCACCGCTTTGGTGTCCACCATTGCAGTTTCCACCGGTTCCCTACAAATGCCTCTGTCAAGCTCCCCTGAATAAAGAATTGATAATGACGGGTACAATAAAGCATTTATCAAGATTTGTGGTAATTTCCATTTGTTATAGATTGCACCACAACAACTGAATTTACTGTTTTTAATTAGCCCAACTGCCATTTACCATGTTACATACCCTTCATATCACCAGATATATAGAATAACTAATGTAATCCAGCAAGGTAAGAAAATGAGCATATTAAAATTATAAATCATAGGGAAATGGAAATGACATGCTAAGGATGTCTAGTTGAAATTAGGTTAGGCTTAAGCGTCGTGTCAAACGAGCAGTAAAACGAGCAAAACCATGGTTGTGAGGTAGGCTACGGTGACATTCGTGAACTTGTTTGCTCTCCCGGGCTTCAACAAACACATCCATGGTAACGTACTTGTCCTCGAATCAGATGCATTGCTGGGATTGTGGGATTGCTCAGGATTATGGGTACTGAAGTACTTCTAAGGGAAATCGCAGAAAAAAGACGTTTTTACTGAAACGAAATAGAGATCACATTACATTTTGGCGTCTAGTTGAGCACAACCAATCGTTTTGTTATGCCGTAGCTAGTTAGACGTCTTCCTTCCGTAATTCGGATATCGTGGGTTGTAATCTAAATGTCAATGGGGAAAATTAATGGGAAAATCACTTCCGGAACCTCACCGGCAAACTCTATAGCTCTGCCTGGAATCTGGCAGTCCGCACTCCGCTCTAAAATCTTTGGTTAATTGCGTATTTTGTAACTTTTTTAGCTGCTGCTGTTGTGACAAAAGCGGGCAGAAACCGCGTTAGGAACCACCTCTATGGATTCTTACTAAGCCTAACAAGTGCTATCTAGGCTAGCTTTTAGCCTTTAAGATGTAGTGCTAACAGTGTTTATTGAAATTACTGGTCAAGTAATTTATTCTTGCAACTTTGACTTGTCATTGTGAATTTCTCTTGGCTATGTACAATAAACAGTTCTAGCGGCAGCGCTAATTTTTCAAATAAATACACTTAGTAGTTATTTACCTTCCAACACCGTATCTTACCCTGGTATGAAAGATGGGAATTTGGCGTGATGTGCTTAAGGACAGCAGGTTTTTGACATTTTAATTCTTTTGACCCATGTCAATCTTGTCGAAGCACTTGCCAGCTAATGCTTATGAAACATAATGTCTCATTTTACGTTCTGGAGATGCCTGGATATGCACAGCGCTTTGTGACTCTCTAATGTTGCAGCCTTCAGGACTAGTGAGATCAGAGTCCCACTAGTCAAGTAGGCTTGCATCTGTGAGCCTGGCCTCATGGGGTCACTTTCGTCCAGTAATGTCTGTGAGCCTAGCTCATTTATTGAGTCATCATGTGATAACACTTGTCCAGTAATGTCTGTGACCCAAGTTCTGTTTGCAATGCTACTGGCAGAAGCACAATTCAGCAGCAGACGCTTAGTCTGGGATGATGTGGTTTAGTAATGGCACCTGGTTAATATTTCATATACAAGCTCCTGCACTAATGAAAGATTCATCTTTCAGAACACCAAGTGAGTGCAACACTGTACGTGTGTGCGCTTGCATCCTCACAGTTGTGGGGAATAGCTGGACAATATCCTGCAGGGTACAGGCTATGTGGAATTTGGTCCAGTATGCCTAGTTGTTTCATGGTTTTGCTCTTTATTGATAGTCATATATTGTATATTTTTGCATGAATTATTATTGCTTTGGCTAGTCTGTATTTTTAGTCATGGGATTGGGCTCAGCTTTCATGCCCCTGTTTAACAGAAATTAATGGGCCATGCTGTAACAAATAAAAAAAATATTGACCAAGTAAAATAAGGCATTCATTTTGTAATTTAATTTGTATAATTC
Source organism: Limnothrissa miodon (assembly GCA_017657215.1). Classification (NCBI taxonomy): domain Eukaryota; kingdom Metazoa; phylum Chordata; class Actinopteri; order Clupeiformes; family Clupeidae; genus Limnothrissa; species Limnothrissa miodon. Next base: position 38,040 of record JAGFZM010005617.1, on the reverse strand, counting down.
CCAAGTGTATGTGCCTGGTATCACGAGTTTGCACTCAGAGAGAAAAAGAAAAGAACACATCTCACATTCACCAGTATTTGGTGACTCTCATACAGAATCCCCACATAATAAAAACCTGCAGACTCAAACAGATAATGACTAAGTGGAGTGTGTTGGAAAACTGCCAGTGATCTGAAATGCAGACATGATTGTGTACACACCTACATACAAATAAACACGCATGCAGACAAACATGTTCCTGTCTCCCTCAAGCACACATCTTCCAGCCTCAACTCAGTCACTGCCTGTGTGTGTGTGTGTGTGTGTGTGTGTGTGTGTGTGTGTGTGTGTACGTGCGCTTGTTTCCTGTGAACATGTCAAGTATTTGACCTAGCCTAATGACCACAGGTGAGTGACTGCAGGCTACCCCTAGCTGGATGATTTCATTCATTAAGTCTACTGGTAGTCATGGCACATTCCTGTTCCTCTTCCTCTTCCACCTGCTGAGAGGACGTGTGGTCTGGGATGCTGCAGTGAGTGCATGCCTGGTCCACAGTTGCATGCATAGAGTTACAGTAGCCTAGGAACAACACCAGCTGTGTGTTTGGACACATCAAGCATATACCTGTATGCATGACTATATATATCGAGCTTGCTGGAACTTGACCCAGGTTATCTTTTCTCAACTGACAAACCTGTTGCAAATCTGACATGCCATTAGATAAGTTGTTCACAGAAGCTGATGCTTTATTTTTGCATTTTCTTGGTCACGTAATGCCATGTCAGATTAACAATGGAGAGCGCAGTTTGTGCTAGTGGCTAGTGATGGCCTTGCTATGGTATTATATAGTCCTTAGTGTAATGCTAATTGTGGCAATGTGAGCCTGTGATAAGCTGTTGATGGCTACAGCATTCATTGCTAATGACCCGATGACGAGGACCTGGCTTCCCCTCGTCTCTTGGGAACAACTACAGGCACTGGCACTGCTTTGTGCTGTTACACTACTTTGACCAGTCGTGCAGCTTATCTGAGTGTGAATGAAGTCGCATCACGTATATTCTAGGTGAGCTGAGGTAACACTATTTGCCACAGGTCGGAGAAAAGTAGTTCACAGGAATGTTCTCCAAGTCTGCAAGAGGAACCTTGTATGCATTTGCAGAAGCACTAGCAAAAATGCATTATAGACCTGCAAGAATTCAAGTTGACCGCAGTGACCACAGTGTGTGTGTGTGTGTATATATATATATATATATATATTTTTTTTTTTTTTTTAATATGTAATTTTTTTTAATATTTAGCATAAATTCTTTATAATTAGGCATGCTGTTTTTGGAATACAGTGCAGTTTGGTCATGGTCTGAATCCTTGTGCAATGTTACATTGATGATCTAAGTTTGGAGCCACAACAGGAAATGCTCATTACAGCCACTTCAAATGGCTGTAATGAGTATATCCTGTTGAAATTGATGATTGGCCAGACTTAAACAAAGCATTGTGTTATACTCCCCCCCCCCTTGAAGTATCAAGTCACTGATAGGCCCAATAAATGGGTTTGGCTAAGTTGTCTTAAGTCTGTTTTTGTGTGATGGTTTAGGTAAACATAGAACATTTTGTGAAGGGAACTTGGCATTGTGCAAGTGGCTGGAACATATCCAGGTTTGCATGAACAGACTCAAGACGGCATTGCTACTGCAGTGTTCTGTTTGTTTGTTTTTTCAAGTAAATAAACACCCACTGACATTTAACAAGTTTCATGCACCAAAGGCAAAAAAGCCTTAACATGCGCGCACACACACACACAGCTCATCTAACATGTCACTTCCATTTCTGTTCTCAGGCCAGCTCAAATTCTCTCTATGCTGTCCCCGTCCTCGCAATTGCACTGTTTTTTTTTTTACACCCAGTATAATTGATCATTAACTTTACTGGTGTCCACACACTCCTCCACTGGCTAGAGTTGAGCTCTCTTCCTGGTATCTTTAGCAGCTTTTGGGGTGAGGTAGAAGTTGCTTCATCCAAGCCTTCGCTCCAAGCAGTAATGTTGTGCAACCTGTGTATATTTTAAGTGTTAAGTGGTGTAATAAACCGTGTTCATTATCTGTGACCGTTGACTCCTTCCAGTATGGTGTTCCGATTCCCATGCATGCTTGCTCAACCCTCTCGTTTTTTCAGATCCAGATTATAGAAGTTTTCTTAAAAAAAAAAAATAGAAATAAAAAGGGGGGAGAAATAGACTAAATAAGTGGCCTAAGCACACGTTAGTTGATCACCTGGAAACATCAGAAATTGAGCTCAATCCCTCTTTTACCTTCCTTTCTCTCCTCTTAGACCTCATAGTAGCTCAGCATGTAAAGAAATGCACACTGTGGAAGGTGAAATTAAATTGGGCTAAAGTTGGTCATCGCTTTCGTGCCTTTTTTTTCTTATCTGCAGGACGTAGTTTATTATCCGCCCTCCCATTTGCGGTTCTTCACGCCTCCAGTACTCTCTGTACATGCAGTAGTCTAGGTCACACTCCACTGAAGGGCACTTCCCCCTCCACCCCTGTAGGTCACACTGCCTCGTTGCATCCGCAATACAAACTCCTTTCAGTCCTCTCCCAGCTCACTGAAACAAAGAAACTGGCAGCTGACAGAAAAATGATATGATAAAGTAATTGAACTAAACTTTGTGTGTGTGCTTTCAGTAAAGGAAACCCACGTTCAGGCTAGCTGTCTGGATGTTTGTTAGTTGGGCATTCTTGGCTATGCCATACTTCAATAAGTACACCCGTGTAGTATCTGAAAAGCCTGTGTGGCTTTTATGGTTTGCAGCTCAGCCACGTGGAGTGACTGCCAGCGTCAGTGTGAAACTGAAACTGCTGTACTACTGTGAATGTCCTCTGTATTTCAGTAAGGGTTTACAGTGGCCATGACTGTCTGTCTTTCTATCAGGGTATTTCCATGTCTGTACTGGAACTGAAAACTGAATGTCGACAATATTGTGCGTTTGTCTTTCAGTCACAGTTTTGAAAAAGTATTGAAATGTGGATACCACACAATCTGTACTGAAACTGGAAATCCTCTGCGTGTGTCTGCGTCATCATTCAGTCAGGGTAGAAAATCGGCCTATGAAAACTATACTGAAACTGTGTGTGAGGTGAATATGTTCTCTTGCTCTGATTGAAACGAGGCAGCCACCCTCTAAGAATTGTAAATGTCTGCCACGGCAGACGAATGGCCAAATTGGCCAGTCAGTCGTACCCCAAATCACGCTGTCAATCTTCCCGAGCTGCTTTTATGTTTCGATTAGTTCATTATGCCATTGAGCTGGTATCCTGTGCTAATATCCAGCCCGCCTGCGTAAAGAGTTATGCCTCAAATATCAGCGTCTGCGGTACACGCTGTTCTGCGTGCCCCTTTGCGTCGTCTTGAAATTAATGCGTGTTCAGTGGCCACTTGTAGCCTATATATTGTCATCACAGCTTTTGTTTATCTGCCATTTATAACCGAAACCATAGAATGTGACTTGATCTGCATGCTGTTTTAACACCATTTTTTGGATGCCTATTTTTCATCTAGATAAAAGTTTCACAATGTGTGGGAGTTGCGCAGCATGTACATGTGTCTGTGTGTGCACTCTGATCTGTAAGAGAATTAACATGCGTATCTTGTGTTTTTGGTTACCATAGGAACACCATCTCCAGCGGGCCATCTCGGCGCAGCAGGTGTATGGGGAGAAGCGGGACAGCATGGTGATCCCCGTGCCCGAGGCGGAGAGCAACATCCCCTACTACGACTCGCTCTACCCCGGGGATTTCAAGATGCCAAAGCAGCTCATCCACATCCAGCGTGAGTATACAGACGTGTGTGTGTGTGTGTGATCATGCATAGCTGACAATCGTAGTTAAGCTTAAGAGTTATAGCCAGGATAAATGCCTTGCAGCATGACTGACCATGTGTGCATGTGTAAAAGACCAAAATTCCAAATTGCTGTGAATTTTTTTTTTTTCTCTCACAATAGAAACCACAAGTACCACACATGTCCCATTAATATGCATTTTTGAACACAATCTCTAATTAAAAATAGAAAATAAACTATTCATTAATGAGCGTATTTTTATCTTGTTGCGTTGAACCCCAATCCTTGTTTAACATGTTCAGAGTGTAGCTAACAAACAAGTCTATGCATTAAGTCTATGCAATTACAAAACCAAAAAAAAATTGCGCACCTCTGCGATTTCAAAATTGTGCTTATATTGCAAATGCGATTAATTATCCAGCACTAGTGTGTGTGACTCCTCACAAGGACACAGGTCTGTGCCCTCCTGAGGTGTTGGTGATGACTGTCCGTCTTAGAGAATGAGGAAGGAGATGAGCTGCTGATGTTTTGGGGTGTTAACACTTTGTCTTAAGAAGCTGTAAAAGGTCCAGGCAGCCTGTGGAGATGCCTTGGGTGCCTAGTGTATTTGAGTCTCTGTTTGTTTGTGTGTGTGTTCCTTTGCACTCAAGGAGTCTAGTGTGTGGTGTGTGTCACCCAAGGGAGATCTGAGCTGATGTATTCTGTCTGCTCCAGTTTTATGGAGTCTGTCAGACAGAGGGAGGAAGGGAGGGGGGGGAAGTATGGTGGTGGGAGTCTCCCTCTTCTGTCCTCTGAGGGACAAATCTCCCTCCCTGCTAGAGATGGTTGGAAAATAGGTGATTTAAGATGCCGTTGCTGCTAGTGTCGTCTGCCAGGAGTGCTGTCAAGGCAGTGTGTTTACACACGTGTGAGGGAGAACATGAGCTAGCTAATTATAGCCTTTATTATGTCATGGTTGATGTCTGCTGAGGTGGTCACTTCTATGGTTGGATCCAAAGTTGTGTCTCAAACCACTTGGCTTGGTGGTCTGTCCTCATTAATATGATGTGCTATCTCCATGCCTCCTAGAAGATGGGCATTCAAGCCTTAGTGACTAACTAGAGCTCTCCGCTCTATTGTGGAGAGGTGTGTGTGTGTGTGTGTGTGTGTGAGTGAGTGATGTCCACTTGTCTCGACAGAACTTCTAATTAGACCCCCCTGAACGCTGTGGAATACCTCAAAGAAATAGATCCCCATGTGTTTTGATTTTTCAATTTGGCCAATTTAGCATAATTTGTAGAGCGCAAGCTTGTCAGAATCTCGTCAGGCAATACCTCTCTCCCCTCAGTTGACACGCACGGCTAAACCCTTTAGGAAAGCCTGCGAGCACAGAAGATCACGACACTCCACAGGATGCTTGAAGCCTGAAGACTGATAAGTTTCCTGCGCTCCAGAATGTGTCTCTTAGAGGCCTCTAAGCGTTTTAGCTGTGTGTTTGCATTCCATCAGAGCCATCAGAGAGGTTGTGGTGTTTTTGGTGGTCATATTGGTGTTGATTCAGTAAAAAGGTTGAGGTCATTGTGTTGCCAGGAAAGATCTTAACTCTGGCTATGTGTAGATGGGTATGTCTGTGCAAGGACAATGTTGGAGAGATGTGCAGTTGTGAACAGCTGTGCACGTACCTGTCTGGGGGCTCAAAAAAGGTGGTTTGGCTAGGGGATGCACCTGACTTGGTTAAACTGTAGTAAGTGCTAGGGATGGGGGGGAAAAGTTGATCATGAGAGTTTTATTTATTTTTAAATGCCACAATTAATTAATCATAAAACCTGCCCATAATGCTGCATGGGGGGTTGTAAACGTGTAGAAGACAATAGTTTGAAAGCCTGTTCGTTTCTCCTTGTTTTTTCTGTGTTGGTTCACTTGCAAGTCATTTGTTTACCTGGCAACAAGACACCCATTTTGCTCATGCTAGAATGTTGAGATTTTAATTCAAGGATTCAAGGATTTTATTGTCACACTTTTTTTTTAAAAGGTTTAAAAATGTAGTGAAATTGTGGATGTTGTCTGTCTATTGTGCATTAAAAAAAATGGTGATAAACTTGATTGATTGATTGATGACGAATTAGAAGTTACGTGAAGTAGGCTAATATAGAAGATATTGAGAAGCATGTAATTGTAGTCTATAGTGGCGGTTCCTGCTGGCTTGTTTTGCAACGAAGGAAATTAAGGAAAGGAAATTAAGGAGACTATATATCCTACTTATAAGCTTTACTAACCTCTCTTCTCTGCATGGCTCAGCCTTCAGCCTGGACGCGGAGCAGCCAGACTACGACCTGGACTCGGAGGACGAGGCGTGCATGCAGCAGCTGCAGCGGCGGATGGAGCTCGGGGCCATGCAGTTTGAGGAGATGATGGAGCGCCTGGAGAAAGGCAGCGGGCAGCAGGTGAGGCCGCAGCAGAGACTTGTAAAGAAATTACTAAAACTATTTAACAAATGTCAGTTGCTTTGCTCTGCTGTATAGCTGGTGACCCTCCAGGAGGGTAAAAGATGAGTGCATAGATGTAAATGTTTGTGTGTGTGTGTGTGTGTGCGCGTGTGTGTATGCGCGTGCTGTAGCTGGTGACTTTGCAGGAGGCCAAGCTGCTGCTGAAGGAGGAGGATGAGCTGATTAAGGAGGTGTACGAGTACTGGAGTCGCAAGCGGCGCAGCTGCACCAGCGGCTCACTCATCCCCACCGTCAAGCAGGAGAAACGCGATGGCTCCAGCACCAACGACCCCTACGTGGCCTTCCGCCGACGCACCGAGAAGATGCAGACACGAAAGGTTGGTACACACACACTCTTATTACAATGGTTAACAAGATGGGTGAATACTATACTAAATGAGTCTGTTAATATACTCCATACCTCTGAGGCCATTATTGGGGTCTTGATTGCTTTTCCAGGGTATTCACAGTGTAAATGAAGGCCTTAACCTGATGTGTGTGTGTGTGTGTGTGTGTGTGTGTGTGAGTGGGTCACTTCTACTTGCACAGCAAGAATGATGAATAATGTGGTGAAGATGCTGATCTAAAATCAGGGAATTAACATAAGTGTTTGTGCGTGTGTGTAGAACCGTAAGAACGATGAGGCATCGTACGAGAAGATGCTGAAGCTGAGGAGGGACCTGAGCCGAGCAGTGTCAATCCTGGAGATGATCAAGAGACGCGAGCGCAGCAAGAGGGACCTGCTCAGCCTCACACTGGAGATTGTCGAGAAGAGGTGTGTGTACACATACACACCTTATACAGTATACACACACATGCATGGCTTAGCCTCATCTGGAGATCGAAAAGAGATATGAATACACACCCGTACGCATACACGTGTGGCACACACACACACACACACACAGAAAGATTAGTTGATGTCTATGTGTCTGCCCTTTTTGCTGACCCCTGTGTGTGTGCCTCCTGTAGGAACAGCATGCCAGACTTCGGGGCAGACGTGATGGCGGAGGCACTGGCCCAGCGGGCCCTGGTGAAGCCCGTCTACAGCCTGCCTCTTCTGCCTCTACCCTCCAGCGGACAGCTACGCCACCATGACTTGCTGGAGCTTAAGGACTACCGCAGCAAGGTACACACACACACACACACACTCACACATACATATATGCACTGCATACACAGTCTCTTGTGGGTAGTAACGCACACACACTCACTCACACTCTCAGTCTGACAAGCAGTCACGTTCTCTCCAGACACTTAAAATGCAGAACTTATGCACATGCGTACACACGCTCACACTTGCACAGTAACATGCAATTTTCAATATGTGCATTTTTATGTATTGTTCTATATATAGCGTAAATGTGCCCTAAATAGCACACTGAAGTGTATGCTCACATGTAAACATCTAAAATTGTGCAGTGGGGGACTTCAGTGAAGGATCAAAGTGAATGTAATTCCTCAGATCTTATTCAGAGCTGTCTTTGTTCTGATTATTCTTTTCTTTCTTTTCTATATCCCCCTCTCCTCCTTTTCTAACATCCGTGCTCTTTGTTTTTTTTTTTTTGTTTTGTTTTGTTTTTTTCCGTCTTGCCTCTTCGGGCGCTTTTTTTTTTTTCTTCTCTTCTTTCTCTCCCTCTCCTTCCGTCACTCCCCTTCTCAATTTTGTTTTTCCCTCTGTCAATAACTCACTTTTTTTCTGTTTCACTCATTCACTTTTTGTCTTTGCCTCATTTGTGTCTCTCTCCATGTCTATACACACACACACAGCCGGAGAAGACGGAGGTGGTGCGCACCAAGAGGAAATACGAGAAGAAGCAGAAGCCTCCGCCTCTTTCCGCCCCCCAGCACAGTGGCCCCGCCCTCTTCAATCCCAAAGACCTCAACCAGTACGACTTCCCCAGCTCCGACGACGAGCCCTACACTCAGGTATGTGTGTGTACGTACGTACATACATACATACATACATACATACATACACACACAGTAACTGCAACCTTAGCTGACCTGTCAAAGTTAGAGTTTCTGGAATGTGCTGCTGATCATCTATCTGTGTGCGTGTCAATAGATTCACTCAGGTTCGTCAGAGGCGGAGGAAGAAAACGATCCAGACGGAGTGTTTGCCTTCAGGAGGAAGGCTGGCTGTGTCTACCACACTGTGAGTCTGGCTGTCAAACACATACTTGTGTTGTTGACCTCTACCCACCCATTTCTGAGATTAATCCATTTCTGTCATTGTTTTTCTTGACTCCCACATACATGCATATATCTCCCATATTGACTGCGTTGTGTGTGTTTGTTCAGGCGCGGTCCGATACTGGCAGCTGGCCCTGGAGTGAGCCGAAGGAGGGCGGCTCTGCAGACCCACGGTTCCGTTTCTCCCTCACCTCTCTCAACAACCCACCGCACTGCCTGGGCCTCGCACGCAGACGCCTCGGCCGAGGGGGCAGGTTAGTTACATACACACACACACACACACACACACACACACACAGGTGCCTGCACTGCCTCAGTCAAGAGTATGTTAAACGTGCGCACACATACCACACACACACACACACACACACACACACACTTCCATACAATCTGGGGCCATGCAGGGTTCTCGGGTGGCATGTTACACAAACTCGGATGTTTTCTGCAGTCATTATAAACACCCATTCCTAGCACACCTTGTGTATATACTCAGTGGATACATTTACACACACGTTTACAAACACCAATGCTCATACACAAGCGTACATAAGCACAGATATTTCCACTCTAAACACGATGTGACTATTCATATGGTGCAGGCATGCTCATCAAGTACATGTTTTTTTCAGCACATACAGCATTGATGTTCACAAGCGTGTGTAAACTAGCATTTTAAACTCTGTATTTCATACACACTGACATGTTTCTTCATATGATTTTTTGTGTGTGTGTAGGATTTTGCTGGATCGGGCTTCCTCTAATCTGGACAGTGTGTTCAACCGACTGGACTCTGTATCCGACTCGGACCTCTCCCCTCTTCACTCCGCCAGTACCTCAGACGCACCCACACACACGGACACCATGGACACACATCCCGCGGACCGCTGCGGCGACCCCACCGACACCAACACAAACGCACACACAGTCTCTCACGCACACCCCGCCACGCCGTCGCTGTCCTCGTCTCGGCAGTCACAAGGGCGCGCGCTGTCCCAGGAGCTGCGGCAGGTGCTGCTCAACATCAGAGCTGGCCGCTGGAGGCACTTCCGGCCCCGGACGCACACCGCCAGCCAATCAGCAGCTGCCCTCGCCGCCGCCAATGCAGCCCGCCGACCACTGCGCGGGATTGGCCGAGGAGGAGCCGGGGCTGCCCACGCCCGCAGCACACCGGTTGTTTGTAAGTGACGCACACACACTCTCTCTCTCTCTCTTGTCACACTCATCACTCGATGCGTCTGTTTAGCTGTCAGGATTCAATCACACACACTACCATTGATGTACATTCTACCGCCAATTCTGGTCTGTATTGATACACACTCTCATTGAAGATGTCCTGCTGTCTTTTCTCTGCTGTCTGTGAGGTTGGAAGGGGCCGTGCTGTATTTTTGATTGATTCGGAAGATGAATGATGAATAAGGATGAAAATGGTGTGTGTGTGTGTGGGTATGCATGTACGTGCGTCTGCATGCCCATTTTGGAAGTGGTTATAATTGGAAAATCTTGCCAACCATGAAATTGTTTGAAACCCCCTTTGGGGGTGTGTGTGTACACTTTGTACTGTGTAGACACTTCAGAATTGATTTCTTTTAAAGATTTTGTGTGTGTGAGAGTATGCTAGATACGTATCCTCTCTATAGTTTGAAGTTTACACCCTAAGTAACCATCTATACTTACTGTGTGTGTGTGCTTGTGTGCAGTGGTTACCACAGAGCAGTTTCAGCAGCATCAGGAGCAGCTGGCCCTCATGCAAAAAGAGCAGCTGGAACAGCAAGCCAACCAGACTGTCGGCACCCCACAGGTAGGGGTGTGTGTGTGTGTGTGTGTGTGTGTGTGTGTGTGTGTCGGTGGTAGGGTGTGTCGGGGTGGGTGGGGGTGTGTCTCATCTGTCAATGTGAAGTCAAAAATGCTTCAGATTTATTTAGCAAATTGCTCAGACTACAGAATGGGCTTTGATTAGACTCAAGGTTTCATTAGGTGTGTGTAAGTGAGCTGTGTCTTGTCTCCATAAGCAGGTTGCTCAGACCCTGGACTCTGCCGGTGCCCAGTTTGCCGCCTCGGCTCTGATGACCTCCGACCAGCTGCTCACCCTCAAGGTCAAAGAGGAGGGTAGCGCAGGGGGAGGGGTCAACGGCGTGCTTCAGCCCTCAGGTGAGGAGAGTGTGTGTGTGTGTGTGTGTGTGTGTGTGTGTGTGTGTGTACACAGAAAGGATGGAACTTGCTACGCACACACATTCTGAAAGCCCATGTCGGGTAATGAATTTACCGGTTTCTAAAGCCCATGTCGGATACTAATTTCTGGACCTGTGTGTGCTTCCTGTAGGTGTCTATAAGGGCTTACTTCTCCCAACCACCACCAGCCAATCGTCCACAACGACAGCCTCCTCGACAATGGCCCCTTCCTCCACTTCCTCAACCCCCAACAGCAACTCTGCCCACGCCCCAAACACCCACCCGACCCTGGGAAACCACGGCAACCCCACCAACACTGCGTCGCCTGTGCTGATTGGCAACAACCTGAGGCTGAGCATGCCGGCTCCGCCCATCTCGGGTTTGACTGCGCGGCACCTTCCTAGAAGCCTCAGCGTCAGCCCGGCCGCCCTCAAGCTCAACAACAACTGTCAGATCCCGAAGGTAGCCACGGCGACTAGTAACATGGACCTGGTGCCCAGGTGAGGCACGCACGCATGCTTGCGCGCACACACACATACACACACTCATAGACTGATTGGATTGTTGCGCCCCACATTGCAAGTTTCTTCAGCTGGAGCATCTACTAAATGTACTAAATCAGTTTAACTTTTCCTTTAGTCACTTGTTGTATAAATCCGCATAAAGGGTTTCAATGACTTGGCCCTGTTTTTCAGATGGCCTGCTAAGACCTGCTCTGCAAAGTTGTTTCAGCTGACACCTGTACCAGTGCCAAAATTGCCTTCATATGTATAAAATAACCCTGTGTGTGTAGGGAGAACCACGAGCAGGAGAAGTCTCTGAACAGCTTGTCGGAGACCACAGTGGCCATGGAAGTGACGTAGTCCAGCGGGGGAGGGGCCAACCGCCCCTCTGCCTGTCCAACAACGGGTGCTGTGCACCAATCACCAACCGGGGATGCAAAGGGACAGCTCACGCCGTGTTTCCATAGCAATGGCCGCAGACTGGACAACAACAACTCATCTCTGCCGCTTTTTTTTGTTTTTTTAAATCCCCCCCTGAATCTCCTCCTCCCCCTGTTTTCGTTTTTGTTTTTTTGTTTGTTTTTTACAACCAACTTTGCAGACCTTACAATAAGCGCATCCTCTGTACAGGAACTGTGCCCGGACTCCCTGTATATAAGTTACTTGAATACAGAACTGTTCATTTGTGATGTTTTGCACTTGGGAATCAACATTTAAAAACAAAAAAAATGAAAACGGAAAAAAGGCGAAAAAAAAAAGCAGATGGAGTGCGAAAGCCGGGTTGGCCTGGGGTGTGGCGTGGGGGGGCGGCGCAGTGGGAGGTTGGGGATCAGGGGTCAGGGGCGGTTGTTGGGAGAATGAGCAAGGAGTCACCGCTGTGGTGCCAACCCTGCTGTTTTATTTATTGTGCGTGTTTACAGTTTTTGTTTTTGTAACTTTTTGTATACTCTGTTCAGCCCTCACTCCCGTTAGAGTGTGTGTTTTCGTGTGTGCGTGTTTGTTGTGAGTGAGTGTGTGTGTGTGTGTGTGTGTGTGTGTTTTGAGGGGGAGTGTTATGTCTCCGGCACCTCACTCATCTTGGCACTGCTGTCATGGATCCCTTTCTCCACTCCCTCCTTCCTGTGCTGCTTGACATTCAGAGACACACACACACACTCTCCTTCTCTATCTGTGTCTCATTTTTACACACACACACACTCTCCTTCTCTATCTGTGTCTCATTTTTACACACACACACACACACACACACACACACACACACACACACACCTAGTGTTGTCCCTCCCACCCCCGTCTGTAAACAAGAGGTTATTTTTCTACTGATTCTGTTCATGTAATGTTTGGATGTTTTGTGCTAAAGCAACAACTTCTGCCCCACCCCCCCCACCCCACCCCCTCCGTGGTGGAAGTATTTGTGTGTCTGTGAGAGTGTGTGTAGGTGGGTTGGGTGCCTACAGATCCTGCAGTCATCATTCCAGTTTCTCTTATCCTACACACACACACACACACACACACACACACACCTCTGATCAAAGGCACATATTAACACCATGCTCTACTCCTCTATTGAAACACCTTACCTTCCCACACACTGCCCCCACCTGTCTCCATCACTACACGGACACACACGCTCTTTGGACACGGGAGCGGCATCTGGTCTCTTCTGTGAAGAGGTTGGCAGTTGGCACGGCTGCCCTGGCGTAGCCTTGGTGCCACTGCTTGCAACACGCCCGCAGGCCAACCCCGCCCCCCCCCCCCCCCCCCCCCACAAAGGGGAGGGATTAAAAGGAGTCTGGAAAAAAAAAAATTTAAAAAAAAAAAAAAGAAGAAAAAAAAAAAAAGCTGAATGAAATAAATATGTGAGGACTCACGTGAATCAGACAATAAAGCCCAGGTCCATATATGTGAAACACTAAAGTGTGTGTGGCTCATTTGTGTAATGCATGCTGAAGTGTGTCTGTGTGTGTGGTCTATGCTAATGTGGTGCGATGGTTGTGTTGAGTTGTCTAATTGGAGATCTTGTGTTTGATAGCGGCTGTATTAAATTATGTGGGTCAGAGTATGTGCGTGATGAATGTGAGACTCAGAAGTGCGTGCGTGGCATTTTCTTTTTTTTTTTTCTTTTCTTTTTTTTTTGTATGTACAGATTTTAAAATAAGCAGAGCACTTTGTTCTGTCATGCAGAAATAATTTTATAAATAAAGGATTAAAATGTAAAAAGTAGTGTTATGCATGGTTAATTACCCAATCACTGGAACTGGGGTCATTAGTATAAGAACCCCGTAAATTTACCCGCTACTGGTAATGTACTTAACTAAATAAGGTGGGGACAGTAGGCAGACCGCTCTTATATTGTGGGTTGGGGGGGTTGTAGACCATTCTTATATTGTGACGCCCAAAGGATTTGCAGCTCGAGGAAAACCAGCTGTTATAGAGGACTGAACACTGAGGGGGTGGAGTGGACTGCTGGTTCCAGGAATCTCCAAAGAAAATCAAGGAAAAGTGTGTGTGTGTGGCAAATCCAATCAACCAATCTCTCTAGTTCTCCAACTGGCAGTGTGCTGATGGAAGGAAGAGGACTGGGAGGAATTTAAAATGTATAAGTGATGTATTAGATCATGAGAGGAGAATGTAGATTCTTCTCAACCTGGTACTGGGGAAAAAAAGAACTATATATATAATCATAATTTGGCCTCTGTTTAACTCTTAGATTAGTGAGGGGTTAGGTGCCTTGTTCAAGGGCACTTCAGCCAAGGAGAATAGCGCCAAACCACTTCAAGCCTGAAACCACTAGGCCTCATGGACAACAAAGTGAAATAGACAACAATGTTATGATCAATGCAAGGTAGATGTAGTTTCAGCCTACCTTACCTTACCGTGCCCCTTTCATTAAGCTTCAGGTTTTTCAATTTGGTCTATGATGTACTGAATTGCGACTGCGTGCAGAGTGCTCGAGCATAAGGCTTGATGAATAGGTTGATTAAGGCCTGACCTTTCCTTAAAATACGGACACACAAATGTCCTCTTGGTGTATCGTCATCATCCAAGCCACTGGCTTATTCCATTCAACTCGATATTTTTTTATGCAGCGTCTTGTCTTGTGGCACCTCATGGTAAAGAGCACCCGTGAGCAAGCAACAGAGGCAAGTAAAAACTCCCTAATGTTTCGCACCACTTAGGGGCTGTCCTAATGCAAGCTTTGTTTTAGCCTGGACTGTCCCTTTAATTGGCACTGAGCAGAATAAAGTCTTAAGGATTTGGGGCACTAGGGTTCAGCCTGAACTGCCAGTTTTGTGACGGAGCCTCTGGTGAGTGTGGTGTTGGGGGTTGTTTTCAGCTGTCACAACAGTCATCAATCTGTTTCTCTCGAAAAAAAAAAAAAAAGAAATAACCCCTGCTCAGAAACACACACACACACACACACACACACACCTGTCCACCGGCCTCTGAGCCAATCAAGCCACTCAGCCTGATTGTGATGCCATTGTGATGCCTGCAATTAGAAGGCTTGAGGCTTTTTCTTCTGTGAACGCTGGCAGATGTGGAGTGAGGTCTCCCCCGCTCCTGAGGACCACTCAAAGGTCTGAAGGAGTTCGCTCAGCTGTGGTGTTAGACTGACAATGCCCCCCTCACCACACACACACACACAGACCAGTGTGTAAGAGGGACACCATCTCACACTGCCTTTGTGTTGGGTTCTGGTCGTCTTCCTGTAGGCTCAGTGAATACAGACACTCACACACACACACATTCCAGTTTAGTTATCTCTTTCATTGTGTGTGATCCTTTCATAGAACACTCTATTGTAAAACTGTTTTACATTTACAAAGTTGAAATGTATGGTGATTTTTTAAGGGACAGTGATTAAAAACTATTAATTTATTAAATTTAAACCTAAACAACTGCTGAACTGAATGCATCGAAATAGTATGTATTTTTGTACATTTATTTTTTTTTCTGTAAATTTATATCTATGCAATGGATTTGGATTCAGAAGTTTCACTTGCATTGTACAACAAATGACCTTAAGAATTCTAGTGGTGTCATACACTCCACTGTAATAAGATATTAACTTGTAATCCTTGGGACATAAATGTGTCCAAATCTGATCAGATTTGACTAATCTCTCTGTTTTAGGTGTTTCCAATGACTTACTTACCGCTATATCTGCTATGGGCTATGGGTAGTGCATGTGGATGTGGTCTATGGTGAGTTCATCTGGATGTGCAGAAACAGCATGACCTTGGGCTGCTTCGGATGTTTAGACAAGGTAAGATATTGTGTGTGTGTGTGTGTGTGTGTGTGTGTGAGTGTGTTTGAGTGAGTGTATGTGAATGACTTCACCATGACAACACTGCATTGAGCAACGGCACAGATCTTTCTGTCTTCAATTACACGGCCCTGTGGGAATCGCAGATGAAAAGATCTTTCTCCCTTCCCCCTCTTTCTCTCTCTATTCATCCTCTCTTTTCCCTCTCTCCCTCTCTTTTCCACTCCTCAGTTTTTATAGATCTGTCCCTCCACGGAGGAGCCTGATAAGTCAGTAAATACACTGCAGCTGTTACCCAGATCACACCCCCAAACCCAACTCTCTCTCTCTCACACACACACACAACTCAAACCCACAGACGTGCACCAACCCAATCATCTCCTATAAATACACCCCAACAAGCATCTCACTTCATCTCACTTTTCTCACTCTTCTCACAAACACACACTCTCTCACACACACACCACACACACACACACACAACTGTACCCCACACACATGTGCGCGAACCCAACACAATGTTCCTCTATATATACACTCCAACAAGCACCTTCATCTTTCTCTCTCTCTCTCTCTCTCTCTCTCAATCTCTCTCTCTCTCTCTCTCTCTCTCTCTCTCTCTCTCTCTCTCTCTACCCCTGCACCAACCCAGGCCTATTTATACACCCCAACAAGCACCTTTATCTCACTCTTCTTACAAACACACACACATACACACACACACACACACAATCCTCAATCCTATATCACGTCACTAACCCCCTCCAACCCCAGTGGATTCTGTCTCTGATTTGTTGTGATGACGTTATGTGAGCTAGAGGTGTAAGTTGAGTGCATGTGTGTGTGTGTGTGTGTGTTTGTGTGTGTGTGTTTGTTTGTGTGTGTGTGTGTCATGCAGCTGCTGCCCAGTATTTCTGGTTGACTCCAAAAAACCTGTATTATTAATGTATGGCTGTATGACCTGTACCGCACAATCACTCATCATCTCAGTGGTTCAAACACTGATCACGTCGCCTGACAAAGAGTTTCCTTAGCCTAAGAGGAGGGGTGCGTTAAGTCATTAATGATCGCATGATGCAGCTATGCCGATTGCGCCTTTTCCAAAAAAAAGCTTTGCTACACCAAACTGATTGTAACATGCATAGACAAAAGGCAGCATTTGAACTGACAGAATCATTTAAGAGCGGTTGCTGAAGAACAGGAAGAAGATGGTGACAGAAGCCGTGAAGATAGACTGAGCCGAGTGTGTCTGTGTGTGTGTGTAAAGTGTGTGATGGTTGCCTTGTAGAGTTGATTGTTGACAGAAGGTAGATGAGCTCTGTCTTCTTATAATAGCATTGATGAAGAGTATCTCTCTGGCCTTGAATGCTTTTAAGTTACTGCATGCTTTCAGAGAGGATAGAGAAAGAATTTTAAGAGAGAGAGAGAGCGAGAGAGAGAGAGAGAGATTGTTGAGACTTTATTCCCTTATGAAATGCCCTGAATTTCATCACAAGTTCAGAGTTCTAGCCCCAATTCCCAATGAATTCAGTGACTAATTGCTTTATGGCCCCATTTAATGAATAAAAGGTGCCATTTGAACTGTAAGGGTATTGGCATTCACAGACAGACATTAAACTAAGTGTGTATGTGTGTGTGTGTGTGTGTGTGTGTGTGTGAGAGAGAGAGAGAGATTTTTGTTGTAGTCGCTAACTTGATCCTCCCTTCAATTTTAGACACACACACATACTCACAGTTCTCTACAAATGGCAATTATTCCTCCCTATAGCTGTATGTGTGTGTACTGTATGTGTGTGTGTGTGTGTGTGAGAGAGAGAGAGTGTGTGAGAGAGAGAGAGATGAACAGAGAAATATATCTTATTATATAGATATATATCTTATATATCTATATGTAATATATCTTTGCATTTGTATTGGTACACTTGCGAGTAGATGACAATGGCAATGGCAAACACCCTGAATTGTTGCATACAACAAAGGTGAAATGGTGTGTATGTGTGTGTGTGTGTGTGTGTGTGTGTGTGTGTGTGTGTGTGTTTGCAGCAGTAGAGTTCAAGCAAAGGATTAGATTTTTATTATGCAACTCTCTCTTTCATCATCACCGCTCATTAAAAAACTTCTCTCTGCATATCAGAGTTGAATTACACTTTCAAACACGTAGCGGTCTGGTGTGTAGTAACAGGTGTAGAAAACAGGGATAAAACAGAAAAAATATAATTTGTTTGCTTGTCAGACCACAATCTGATTCTGTTTTTATGGAAACTGTCAAAAAAAACGTATTTCCACGCCCATCTCTTGCCAAAGGCCTGAGCACGCCAGACTAAAAAGATCCTACCAAAAGAGAACAGCTACATATTTATGACAGTTATCCTCGAGTTTACGTGTTGGAGGGGTCTGTGTGTGTATGTGCACATATCTGTTCTGGAGAAAGCACTGCAAGCACTGGTATGGTGGTTGTCAAGGTAACTTTTTTGAATTGCAACTATACTGTGGTGGTGCAGGTTTCATGTCGATGTGTGCGTGTGTGTGTGTGTGCGTGTGTGTGTGCGTGTCCGTGTGTGTGTGTGTGTGTGTGTGTGCATGTGTGCGTGTGCGCGTGCGTGTGTGTGCTGAATGAACAATATAACTGCATTGTTTGAATGCCATTCTTATCATTGGGAGAAGGTGTTAAAGGCGCTGTAAGTGATCGTGTTTCACGTCACTTCTTGTTGACGTTCAAAGTATTGTCAAACAAAACGGAGGATAGCTCACTCCTCCCCCTACCTCCCATGCCTCCTGAAAGACTCAGGAACGTGCATTTCCTTCTTGTCGTTTATTGCCTGGAACACTGTTATGTGTCGTTTTTGTTTGTTATGCTAGGTTTGCCCACTGTGTTTTTGTTGCCATTTGTGGAGCCTGGGCTGTCCACAGAGACCGCGTTTTTTACAGTGTGTTCAGGGGACAGGCAGCTAGCAGATTGTGAGGAGATGTTTCCTGTATGTAAAAACACGTTTTAGTCCTAAAAACGCACCTTTTACACACTGTCTCTCTCTGTGTGTGTGTGTGTGTGTGTGTGTGTGTGTGTGTGTGTGTGTGTGTGATTTGTATTACTGACACCTTAATTACTGACAACTTAATCAGGGCGTCGGCATCTCATTGTCCCAGGCGAGATGCCCAAGACATTCAAAGGTCACATGAACACACATAACAGACTCAAAACATTTGTCCTATACTCCCACCGACTTATACTTCTGTCTACAATAAAAACACACCCTCATAAACGCAAACAAATTCCAAGAATCACAGCGGCTCATTCCAAGAATCGCATCAGGTAAGAGTGTATAGGCCCTACCATATGTAGTGTGTGTGTGAGTGAGTGCGTGTGTGTGGAAGTCTGTAATGTGTGTGTGTGCGTATGAGCTATGTATGTGCCTGTGAAAGCCAGGTTCATGTCTGTGCATGCAGTCAGTAATGTGACGGATGAACAGCAGCTATTCAGTGCTCACCTTGAGATAGCTACAGCTGACTAGCTCCAACTGAACCTGGTGCTCTATGTGGAGGCTGGGCTACTGCATGTGGTCACGAGTCGCAATGAGTGTGTGTTTTTGTGTGTGTTTGTGTGTGTCTATCTGCCTGTGTGAGTGGCCGTGTGCGCACACACACTCACTCACACACACACGTTCACAAATGAAAAGAGGAGTGAGAGGGAGATGCCGCTCTGTAACAAAAGATTTGAACAACACAGACTTTGGTTGTCATGGTAGCAAGGCCACCCTTTGACTGCGTGTCAATAATGTTGAAATGAATAACAACACACTTTCCTCTCTTCTCTCTCTCCTCCCCTGATGACACTCTCTCCTCCCATCTTCAGCTCTCATCTCCTCTCTTGGTCTGCCCTTGGTTCTGTGTGTGTGTGTGTGTGTGTTTGTCTATAATATGGCAGTCTTCCTCTCCCCAGAGCCTCTATAGATTCAGCCTATATCCACCTCTACCTTCTTCTTATTTCAATCTATCAGTCTCTTTCTATGTGTCTTCTGTGTGTGTGTATGTGTGTGTGTGTGTGCGTGTGTGTGTGTGTGTGTGTGTTCGAAAGTGAGTAAGAGAGTGAGGGGAGAGAGAAAGAAGACAGGCACACGCAGACACACACACACACACAAGTACCCCTGTGCTGACACACACACACACACACACATAGATGTTTGGCAGGAGTAGGTCCTCTGATGCGTTTGCAGGCACCTGTTCAGAAGGATGGGGGATATGAGGATGAGAAGTGACGGAGCGATCAGAGGGACCCACAACAGAGCCTCTGTCTCCCCCGCACCTGCCGGATGTGTGTGTGTGTGTCTTGTGTGTGTGTGTGTGTGTGTGCGTGTGTGTGACTGTGTGACTGTGTTTGTGCGGGGGTGTTTGTGTGAATGTGCGCTTGTGTTTATGCATGTGTGAGCGGGGGTGTTTGTGTGTGTGTTTCAGTGACTGTGTGAGTATGTGAGTGTGAGTGTGTGAGCGTGTGTGTTTTAGAACGTACGTGTTTGTGAGTGTTGTGTTTGTGAGCATGCGTGTGTTTGTGTGTGTGTGTGCGTGTGTGTGTGTGAGTGCTCCTGGATGAGGTAGTAGCCACAAAGAGCTCTTTTACCCCTGACATGAAAGTAAGAGGTGAAAAGCAATCTGTGAGACCCTGCTGCTTCTAACCTCTCTTCTCCTCTTTCTCTCCTCTCTCCTTTCCTTTTCTCTCATTCTCGTCATGGCCCAGCCTCCTCCTCTTCTCATCTACAAGAGCTTTCTCTTGGGTCTTCATCTATCTATTGAGTCTGCATTGATGGACACATACACTCTCAAACAACAACAATACACTAAGTTCCTTAGTTATGTCTAATTTGTAATTTGATTCTGATTTTTATTGTGCATTCTTTCCTGCAAAGACCACTGTTTCATTTTTTGCATTTCACAGTTCAGTGAGATGAAAAAAGGGAGCATTAATACACAGACACACACACACACACACACTTATCCACACATACCACATACGTACATGCTAACACACCCCACCCACACACTTACTCATATTTCTATATATAGACTCCTGACACAAAGACTTTTTTCAAAAAATCTATTCTGACTCTGAGCGTGTCTGACATGTTTGGATAACAAACAAGTTCATTTTTATGCAATGGGGACGAAACCTATATTTTGTGGTGCTGTTTTAAGGCTCACTGAATAGATTTTTTTTTAGATTCTTAAGCATTTATTGTTCCTTAGTCTGTGTACAGAACAGCATATTTACTTAGTCTACCTGTCAGTACTGCTAACACACACACACACACACACACCAGTGTATGTTCATATTTAATGATTGGCTCTAGTGAGGGTAATGAGCTGTGACTGGGATCCCCTGTAGACAAACACACACACACACACACACACACACACACACACACACAAACACACTTACTTCACCAATTCCCTGCTCACTTCTCTCCACCTTCAGGGGATCTTTTGGCAGCTGGTGCTCCCCCACTCCACACACACACACACACACACAGACACACACACACACACACACACACACACACAGACACACACACACACACACTTCTAACACTCTCCTAATCCCACTCTGAATAGCCACCCCCTACCTCTTCCCCCAAATCGCATTAATGTTACATCCTCCCCACAGAGCAAGGCTTTCAGAGCACCACCCCCACTATTCCTCGACCCCCACTATCTTCTCTACAGTCTCTCTCTCTCTCTCTCTCTCTCTTTTCCCCACACTTCTCTTTCTCCTGAAGAGAGAGAGGTAGAAGAGGGAAAGGCTGGAATCTCTCATGCTGTGAGTTATCTGCCTTTCAACGCTAATGCTACAACAGCTAAAGCTAACAGCTCCACAAGGATCTACAATAAATTCTGCTCACACAAGCACAAGCTTGGTTCATAGAGAGGGTTGTGACAGGGGAAATCCCTTAACTTAATGGGGCACCGCAAAATCTCTGGAACCGAGAGTGTTTTTTTTTTGTGCCCCACTCTGTTAGGGTACTGGATTTCTATTTGGTTTGTGTTGTGTTAAATTTCCTCATTCTTTTTCCTACCTAAACCTCTGTGACCTCGAACAACAGGGCTATGGATTGATTCTCATTTAATGCAGTACCACGCAAGTCCCAACAGGTGCAGAAAAAGAAAAAACAGAAGATTGTACATTTTAACCAGTCCATTTTGATTTCTTTTTTTTTTTTTTTTTTGTAAACCAAACAGCAGGACATTTTGGACTTGACTGTGTTGTTGTGTTTTTCTGATGCCTGTATATATCATATCACTCAATGTCCACACCAGAAAGTGATGCTGAAAAGAATGCGGAAAAAATGACCCTTTTTGGCAGCAACTATGCAATTCCAAAACTGCAAGGAGAAGCAATATGGAATATGTGCATTAAGTTGTTCATTTTGGGTTTCGTCTTCTCCCTGGAAATTCTTTCTTTACGCTGATCTTCTCCTGTTTCCATTGAATTTTTCCCCTCAATGAGCTTTATAGATTTTCCTAGTGTGCACTCCTGTTTTCAATGGCATATTCATTTTAATAGGGCCAACTGCATTTGTCATATTGATTAGTTTACAACCAATCATAACTGAAGACCAAAGAGAGTGACCATACACCCGTGACAGTTCACCCACGATTGTACCCATGCTCTTAGGTTCTTTGTTCATTATGCCCTTGGTCTCTTCCTAGTTTTAAGCAGTAATTAATTTGGGCCTTCATTTGGGCTTCTGTAGGCCTGACTAATGAACACATAAGTGAATAACATCTATTATAATACCAAGGCTGCACTATTGAAATTGTCATGTTTACCGTGCTGGAAACAGTCTTGGCATGACTAAGAGAATGTGTCCCTTGTCCTTGCAAGTGTTTGGTCTTGTACAGCTGATACATCTGTGCCGTGTTTCTGGTTTGACTATAGGTGGTGTTTATTACAGCAGATAATGTTGTATAAAGTTTTTCACTTTGTTCTCTCTTTTTCTCCCTCACTTGTTTTTTTTCTTTATAACTATGAGTCTTGGTTACATATTTGTAAATAACAAACATGATTTTGGAATGATTCATTTTCAGTTTTGTTTTTACAGACTCTTGATTTCATAGCCTACTGCAAGTGTTTGGAAGCGCATTTAGCAGTGGCAGTCATTCACTAACTCATTTACCCCAAATCAAAATCGACTACAAAGCTGGTAGGACATAGCAACAGTAGAAAATGTTGTCTAGTGTACCTTTAAGCTAAACTGACTCCCATTTAGTCTTCAGTAGCTATACAATAGGCTATGCTATGCAACACTACGCCCATGGGTTTTTGATAAGATGTGGGCTAGCAGTGATGAATAAAACAGAATTAGTCGTCACTGTTTGCCCAAGGTCCCAATTACCTGTAGTGCACACAGAAAGATTTGAATCCACATGAAGACGAAGCTGCATTCATGCTGAAAGACACAAGACAAATTTTCTGTATGAAGATAGTTATTAATGGGATAGGTTGGCTAAGACGTTTGCTCTGCATGTCAAAATTTTTCATATACCCTAGAGCAGGGGTGGGGAAATGTTTTGACATCAAGGCCAATATCAGTTTTTATAAATTGTTTCAAAGGCTGGTTAACTAATTATTACCCCTTGTTCACATGTGAGAGCATGACTAGCAAAAGCTCAATTGTTCAACAATTTCCCACACTCATATTATTCTACATGAAAGTATAACATTCACATCTCAAATCACATTATGGATATGTCAAATAAGTTTAAGCACGGCTGCTATTCCCACACCACATGGTGTCAAACCTCTTTGTCCAAATTTGGCTGTGTGAAAGCTTGCAACCAAACATCTTTGGTGTATCTTTGCCTACCTGCCCTCGCAAATGTTTAGTACTATTGTAGTGTCATTCAGCCTGTATCTTGTTTAGTGCAGTAGTGTTGTTCCAGCCTAGCATATTTAGTACAGTTGTGTTGTCCCAGCCTAGGATGTTTAATACTGTTGTGTTGTCCCAGCCTAACATATTTAGTACTGTTGTGTCGTTCCAGTCTAGCATGTTTAGTTGTGTAGTTCAAGCCTAGCATGTTTAGTACTGTGTGTCATTCAAGCCTAGAATGTTTAGTACTGTTGTAGTGTTGTTCAAGCCTAGTATGTTTAGTACTGTAGTATTGTCGTTCAAGCCTAGAATGTTTAGTACTGTAGTACTGTTGTTCAAGCCTAGCATGTTTAGTACGGTAGTAGTGTCGTTCAAGCCTAGCATGTTTAGTAGTGTCGTTCAAGCCTAGCATGTTTAGTACTGTAGTATTGTCGTTCAAGCCTAGCATGTTTAGTACTGTTGTGTCGTTCAACCCTAGTATGTTTAGTACGGTAGTAGTGTAGTTCAAGCCTAGCATGTTTAGTAGTGTCGTTCAAGCCTAGTATGTTTAGTACGGTAGTAGTGTCGTTCAAGCCTAGCATGTTTAGTACTGTAGTAGTGTAGTTCAAGCCTAGCAGCTTCCATGTTGGCCTTTTTTAGTACAGTGAGCAACTCTCCTCACTTGTCTATCACTTCACCCAAGGCTTTGGTCCAACAGTACAAAAATGTCTCCTCTTTCTGAATTACATACTAATCAACAATGCAGCTGTTGATTAGCTGTTAACTAATGTTTGTGAACCTCAACATTTGAAACAAAAAGGATTTTACATAATTTTCACTTTTATTTGAGGAAAAAGTAATCAAATTAAATACAGAAACAGGGTTTGAGCAACTGTGCTTCTGTGTTAGCAACCCATAGGCACAATTCGGACAGCTGAGAAAATCATTGGTCCCTGCAATCCCTTCAGGACTTACTACTAGTACACTGGAGACAAGGAAGTGGGCAGACAACATAAGACCCCAGACATCCTGCACACACTCTCTCTGACCCCCTTTCCTCTGGTGCAGATCCCTGTGCACAAAAACATCCAGACACAAGAAAAGTTCCTTTCCCACTGCTATCACTCTCCTGAACTGTGGGTATGTTTGGTCATTGCCACTTTGGCTATTCACCCATTTCTTAAATATGCTTACTTCACATTACAGTATCTTGCACACTATATTTTACACACTGCTGTAGTGCATGCTTCTTTAAAATCCCACTCCATTGCTCCCTTTTCTTGAATGATAGTATTATATATCCTACATTTGTTTCTAAATGTATATAGTTGTCTATTGTGCTATATATATATATATATAGAGAGAGAGAGAGAGAGAGAGAGAGAGAGAGAGAGAGAGAGAGAGAGACTGCTTCATAGAAAAATGTGTTGTGCAGTGTGTTTTGGTTTATAGTGTACAGGGGAAATTCTATTAAGCTATACTAACATTGTAAGCACTTTCAGTTTGGCATATTTACATTGATGACAAATGTTAATTGTTTTAGAAATCGAGATTAAGATTAATCGTTTTTTTCTATTCCATTGCTGAGGAACGTCAGTGACTTCTGTAAAATGCCTATTGCTGTTCTATTTACAATCTTCAAACAAAACTGATCACATCAGTTAGCAAAACTGATCTCTCAAACAGCAAAACACCTCTTCAGATGTGATGCAGAATATCTGCCTCACACATTTGACCAAACTATATACTGTATATGATTTGCTAAACACCACACACATTTTTACACTGATAAGGTTACATGTTCATAATTTGGAGGGTCTTATTTAAAGACTCTAAGTGCTCAGGCAGTGTTTAGACCCCATTTAGCACTTTAGCATTTAGCATGCCTTACCAGCATATAAAGGCCTTTTCATTCATCTCCTAATTACCACAGGCAATTCAAGTGTGTTGTGTGTGTGTGTGTGTGTGTGTGTGTGGTGGGGGGCATCAGGATTAGAGGCTATGTTGAATTGAAAAAAAGTGTCTCTGTAGAATCCTCCGTGTTCAATCTCACTGTATATGGGCAGTAAATGAGTGTACAACAATGTGTATGCTGACGACTGTTTTAATCAATACTAAAATTATTATTGCTACAGTTAGCAAGCTATAGCTGTTTGCTATCAGTGAGTGGATATTTCAGTTGGAACAATGTGCTATGATCTTAATAAACATGCTGATGCTGGCGAAAGAAAACATCAAATGCTAACAATGCAATGCAAAAGCAGTCATCTCTCTCTCTCTCTCTGTCTCTCTTTCTGTCTGTCTGTGTGTGTGTGTGCTGAGTGAAGTGCTTCTATAATCCATAAACAATTCCTCAACACAGTGATTAGAGCTAATCTCAGTCTCCGTATGCTTCTTGAGTCCAGTTGCACACACACACAAACACACATGTCATCATGGCTTCCTTCTGATCCAAGGTCACAATGACCTTTCTCAGACTTCCCCACTGAGGCACCTGTACACACACACAAACACACGCATAAAAACACATATACATAACATATGTTAATATGCTACATACTATAGAAAATCTGTTAGTGTTTTATGTGTGTGTGTGTGTGTGTGTGTGTGTGTGTGTCTGTGTTTATTTGTGGCCGTGTATGCATGTGTATGGGTGTAAGAGTGATTGACAAAAATTTTCTTCAAAAGATGTGTAAGTGTGTGTGTGTGTGTGTGTGTGTGTGTGTGTGTGTATGTGTGTGATAATGTGTGAGTGAGTTTTTAAATCATTAGGGGCCTATCACAACACAGATAAGATGAACAGTGTGTGTGTCAAATGTCTTACTTTTGTCATTCGAAAACTATCATTTGTCTTTTTCTCTTCTTTTGTCTGTTAAGGCCTTGCACGCCACCATCACTCGTTGAAGCATGTGTACAGAGTGACTCATTTCTCTTTCCCTCTCTGTCTCTTTCTCTCTTTCCATCTCTCTCTCTCTCTCTTGCTCTTTCTATCTTCTCTATCCATCTCTCTCTTTTCTTTCTCTCTCTTTCCTTCATTTTTACACTTTAAATCTCAGCGCAAACACACACACACACACACACACACATGCAGTCACCAGCATCATCCCTGCCAAAATTATTATATAATCTGTGTGTGTCAGACGTTTCACACCACTGATCCTGAGTGTGTGACTGTGAAAAGTATTAAAAAGTAATGGCAGAAATACATTTACATTTTAATTACAGAGAATTAGAGAAATAAGTATAATAGTGATTATGTGTTATTCTCCGTCTCTCTCTTTCTGCTGCACGTTTCTGTTGAGCAGACGAACGGATAAACTGACCACTCGTTATTTCATTCAGTTTCACCATTACACTCTTTTAATGCTACCATCCTTCTCTCTCTCTCTCTCTCTCTCTCTCTCTCTCTTTCACACACACACACAAACAAACAAGCACATATAGTGGACATATTCAAGCATTATAATTTAATCACAGGGTGTGTGTGTATGTGTGTGTTGTGTGTGTGTATGTATGTATGGGGGGGTTGTCTGAGTGGCTAAAAAATTATTGCTTTGTTGATATGCAGGAGAAACAATGCTGATTTATTTGAGTCACGTTAAAATCAAACAAATTGTGTGTTAGTCCTTGTGTATGTGTGTATGCCTGTTTGTGTGTGTGTGCGTGTGTGTGTGTGTGTCTAGACAACTGCTCTAGACAACTGCTTTTGAAGTAAACTGCATTTTCATAATTTAGCCTAACCAAGTAGTCTGAAGTAAAAGGAAAAGAAGATGAAAATGATGGCCACGACAATGATGATGATGATGATGATGATGATGATGATGACGACAATGACGACAATGGTGATGATGATGATGATAAGAAGAATGTGGAGAAAGAGACATTGTGAGAGTGATGAGTCATTGCTTTAAAATGCACAAATGTCAAACATTTACACAATGACAGTTGTATAAGTGTGTGTGTGTGTGTGTGTGTGTGTGTGTGTGTGTGTGTGTGTGTGTTTATTAGGGGAAGTGTTAGTAGGAGGCAGCAAGGGGTTCTTTTGAAGGACCTGAATGGTGCATGCCTTTACTGCCCCCTGCTGGTTGGTGAAAGTCAAGACATGACAGTGAGTGAACTATAGGCGACACGCTCACATTTTATTATTTTCTCTTTCTTCTTGACACAAATATAAATGTCATAAAATGAGTTTCAAATATTTTTACAATAATATCTCTACTGGTTAAATAACAACACCTGTAGATCTGAGGTGTATATTGATGTATAGTCATTAATGTTGAATGAGACTGAAAACATCCCGAGCAGGAATGAAGGAATTTAGAAATGCTGACACTCAACAGAAGTTACACAAAGACACGGAGCTACTGAGCATTTCTTAGTGACATACCAGCTCTGCCATTATCCTCCTTGGCTCTCTGCCATACCTGCCTGCTGCCGCATACACCTGTTTGGCTTATCCCATAGGAGTGGTGCCAGCGGGACGTGTGTGATCCAGTGGCATAAGACTATTGTATGACTCCAGGATTAAAGGAATGTTCCACTGTAAATCAGTACATATTGGTCTGTTGCCAGGTTTGCAGATTGCTGTCGGTAGGGAAAAGGAAATCTAGTCCTGCCACTGATAGTATTTACGGGACCCAAAATTATTTTCTGTCATAGGGCCCAACATTTCTAGCCACACCCATGAAGAAAATAGATAGAGAGATAAATACATAGATACATGTTATTATGCAGTAGCAATATTTGGTATCCTTATACTTCTACAACATGGCATACACATGACATAAATACATTATAAAAACACAGAGAGGAGGATGCTATGGTAACCCTAGTGCTAAAGTGTTGTTTCAAGTACCAGTGCAGATTATTTTTTTAAACTGAGTCTAGATAGGCTCTGTAAAACAAAGCAATATAAAAACAACATAAAATACCTTTAAAAATTACATTTACGCAGTTACTAAAGCAGTGCAAGTGTTAGTCTAATTCATGCTGTATATAGATAAGAGAAAAAAAATGAAAAAGACGTCATAGGATGGAGTAAAAAGTAGATCAGGTAAGGTCAAGGGTCAAGGCACAGACATGGGGTCACAGTGGAACAGCACAGGGGATAGAATAGGTCGCTGTGGTACACCGGCACTACTGCTGTTTAACAAACTGGGGTCTTTGTGTGATCCAGGTTACCAAGTGCAGTATTTGGTCTCTCAGTAGTAGTAGCTGGATGGTGTGGAAGGTGCTGGAGAAATCAAACAACATCCTTCTCAAAGCAGTGTCTCCTTTGTCCAAATAACAATGGAAGTAAAAAAAATTGGTAAAATACACAAAATAGCAAACTGGTAGCCATCACTCACTGGTAAAGACATGGAAAACTAGGTTTCAGTGTCCTCACTGGTTAGCTGGCATTTTGCAACTCTGTGTTGTAGCACTTTTTCAGTTGTCCTCACCAGTGTCCACTTGGTGACCTTTAACAACAGGGCTGCATGGACGTGATCAAGCCTTGGATAGCTCGTCATACCATCATTATACCTGACATTAGCATGCTAGGCCTTAAAAGAGAGTCAAAATGGTTTCCAAGGCAACCAGTCTCGCTTGGATTTGTGTTCCTTCATTATGCTGACTCTGCTGTGGAATTATGATGCTGGGGTAATGGCCCAGATTATGACTTGCGCTTTTATATGGCTGTCATCTATCTGCCCTCTGACACAGATCTGAGCAAGATGGATACAAATATAGCCTACTCACACACACACACACACAGTCACACAGTCACATAATGGCTTGTGCTGAGGCATGTATACATTTGTGCACTAAAACATATTTTTGGCTACAGCAGCCCGAGTCAGTGGTTTATTTGACTCTGATTTAGTGGCTGCCCCTGGCTCAAATATTTATATATACACACACACACACACACACACACACAGAAGAGGCACGCACACTCATACACACACACAAAAACACAACAAGCACATAGACACACACACACACACACACACACACATACACACACACACACACACACTGCAGCTTTGGGTCAAACAATTAACCTGCAGCAGATAGACAGCAACAGGAGAATGCTAACAGAAGCTAGTGTTTCCATGGTAACAGCACTAGGTTTCAAGAGTGAAGTGAGCGCACATTCTCATATTTAGTTGCAGCATCGAAACACTGAATATAATCTCTCAATGAAAACACACACTCACTCCCCCACACACACACACACACACACACACACACAAAAACTCTCATTCATACACAAGTCTCTGGATTATTTGCAACTGGTGTGCAGGAGTATCGTTGACTGCACTATGTGCATATCACGTTGCAGCTAGCTAGGTGTATGAGAATATATGGAGATGACCATGAGAGAAGAAGAGAATGAAAGAAGGCCGTGAGATTGAGTGTGTGTGTATATGAGAATGTATGTGTGTCGCAGGGGTGTTAGGAAGCTAACCCTAGCTTTTGATCAGCAGTAACTCAAGAGACTTGCCTGTCAGAGAAATACATGTACATTTCTTCCATAAATGTATTACTGAAAAGGACATTATGCATATTTATTTATAAGATATATGTTATATAGAATTTGTGTGTGTGTGTGTGTGTGAGAGAGAGAGAGGGTGAAATCAGCAAAAGAAAATTCAACAGTGTTGGCACCTACAGTGTCTAGATGGGTACCTTGGGCATGCCAGTTTAATGATTTTAAAATACATCATGGTGACCATCACTAGACTTTAAAATGATAAAATGTGTTTTATCTGACATGAAACACATTTTCTTTATTTTTTTTTCTTTGTTTAATCGGAATGGCCAAGTGTGTGTGTAGTGAAGTATGTGGGAGTGTGCTCTTCTGTCATTCTTTCCAATGTGTTGAGACGTCCATTTTCCCAACTCTGAAGTAAATGAGTCTCACTGGCTTTTGTCTTCATAGCTTTGTGCTCCCATGGCAACAAGTTTTTATTGTCTTCACACAATAAAACGTATTCACACACGTCACGCACGCATACACACATACATACACTTCACATACAGTACCTCTCTTAATCAGACTTGTACACAATGATCCACATTTAGACAAATTCACACACATTCACTCACACACACACATACACACACACACACACACACACACACACATACTCACTAGGCAACATACAATTACAGGTGGTGGGCAGGTGGAGGTCAAGCAGTCAAGAGGATAGTACACTCTTTAGATTTTGAGAGGGAATGAGTTTATCCCATCTATTACAAAGTAGTTCTGAGAACTGGGCAGTCTGCAGCTGTGTCTGGGTTGGGTACCCAAAAGAGCTTATCACCCGTGCATGTGAACATAAGCTCTACTGGTACTCCACTGGTCCATGACTGCCCAATAATGTGGCCTTCCAGATAAGCCTGTGCACAGTTAGCTACCTGCCACTAGCCTGGGTCTCATTGCAGCACTAAGTTTGGCTATACAAGATGCATTTATATGGTTCACTCTCAGTGCACACTCTCAGAATCAGTCAGAATTTGTGTTTTGTGTTCGGTCTCTGATTAGGGATTAGGTCTGTCCCATGTTAAAGTCACATTGGAGTACCTTGTGTAAGGCAAAATTACTGGAATCCATATCCCTCGTCTGCCTCAAGCCACTAAAGAACAAAGCTAATCATAATAAAGGAACACCACACTTACAAAGAAAGTTGAGTTGCAGCTGGCCACCCTGGGCCTTTGTTCTTATGTTGTCATCTGTCTTCTTTCTTCTGTCTCTCTTTGCCAGCTTCCTTTTCTCTTTCTCTCTCTCTTTAGGTTGTGTTTTATTTTGTTATCTTTCTCTTTTTAGGGTTATTTGGTTCTATTAGGGCTATTTAGGGTTATCTAACTGCTTATGTCTGTTTAACTGCTATTGATATATTGATAAATTGCTGTTAAAATCATCCAGTCATTAGCCACCAGCCCATATCTCATATGCCATGCAACTTGGTAATATTTGAGTTCATCTAATTTTGTTAGTTCATCTGCGAAAATGGAAATGGTTGTAAAACATAAGGAAGTGGTTAAACAAATAAATATTTGTTAAAAGTAATCAGAAATCATTAATAGCATTCAAGGTGCAATCCAGTAAGCAGTATATGGGAGAGATTGTCTATGGGAGAGATGTATGAGTATGTCAGTGTGTGTGGACTGTATATGCATGCAACAATCACAAAAATGCCCAAACCAAAATCGGCAAAAAAAAAAGACAATAAAACATCTCCCTAAATACTCAAACCCTATACAAGTATGGCTAAGTTAGACAGGCCAAGACAGCATTGCACTAGCTATTGCCAGACCAGAAGGGGGCGCATGGGAGCGTAACAGCACGCAAACCATTTTTTTGCTTGTTAGTACTACTTACTTACTACTTACTACATACTATTTTGATGGAGGTTGCAGGGGTGAAGTTACTAGACATATGTCCTGGCAGTGCGGCACATAAGGAGTATGCTGTTTGCTTAAATACATTTGTTGTGAAAGATTTTAGGTCCATGAGGATGCAGAATTTGAGTGTGATGGAAAGGGTGGGCATGAGATAATTTAGCAGGTCTGGAATTTTTCTTTGATTTATTTATTAAAATTAATTAATAAGATTCTGGTATACTGATATTCATTAGTTCAATTACAGTCCTCCTCTGTCCCCCTATTTGCCTAAACAGAGTTCCAATGTCCTGCTGGGACATTTTCTCACTAGTGCAATGATGGCAGAATGCTTTGATCTCTGTGGCCTGTGTGTGTGTGTGTGTGTGTGTGTGCGTGCGTGTACACATACTAAGCGTGAATGAGGTGGGTGTGTTCCAATGCATGAAGAATGCCAGGAAAGATTTGTAAGTGGTGCATGACGTATGTGTCGTGTGAGTGTATGTGTGTGTTTGAGAGAGTAAATGACTGAGTAAGCATGTTCCTTGCTGCTCTGTGTGACTGAATTTTCTCTTTTAATGATCTTTCACTCTTTTCTCTCTCTTTCCCTTGTTTCCCTTTCTAGCTGCACCACCCACCCCCACCCCACCCAATTTCCTCAATTCTCTTTATCCATCATTCTGCTCTGTCTCTAATTATGGTGCCTCTCCAGCTTCCTGCCTCTTGGTGTGATTTCCTGTGGGTGACCATGGGCAACGACAAGTATAAGTGGGATACACAGCATGGGGCCTTCACATAGGATACACACTAAACAAATTCTCTCTTACACACACACACAAACACCGAAATATGGACATAACAGAGTTGGAGATGTAGAGCAAGAGCAAACAAAGAAGAGAGTGAGAGAGAGCATTGATACAATTAAATAAAATGACTAATGATTTAGACAACAATTAAAATATGCAGCAAGAGAGACAAAGAGGATAGCGAAAATCTGAGACCTATTTTCTGTACACAGTCTCTGGTGTGAAAGATCTGACACACACAGATTATCCGGTTTTGGCAGGGATGCTACTGAATGTATGTGTGTGTGTGTTTGTGTGTGTAAAAATCCTTGTAATAAGTTCCTTTAATTCTTTGTTCCTTATGTGGACCATGCGATAAGACTGCTGCTGTGCCCACACCCAGTACTTTCAGAGCTTTTTTTAGAGCTTTCAGTTCACACACACATACACACAGACACACACACACACACACACACACAAGCAAAGCAGGTTTTTCTTTTCTAGCTCAGCACTAAGTTCTTGACAAATACATAGCCTAAGAGGATGAATGAGAAGAAAAAACTCTAACCTCTCCACTACACTTGCTCTATTCATAAGAAAAAAAATGCTACAGGCAAACACACAAGTTATGTTTCTGACAGGCCTTCTAACAACTGAACACAAGTATTACCTTAGGCTTAATAGCTGTCTCAGTGTCAAGGATGAAGCTGCTAGAGATTAATAACTTTGGTTACATTAAGTGACTGGTTTGTCAGAGTTTCTATGAACATAGAAATTTAGCCTATGTGTAGGCTTGGCCATTTGTCTCCGTCCCACCCTGAATGCCTTGCATGAACTGGACACAACACTTGCTATTAAGTCTGATTTCCCATATCTGAAATTCCTCTGTGGTGACATCTGCTCGTATGAGGTAGTGACTGAGAAATGTGACATCGTCTAGTAGCCTAGTCGAAGCGGACAGCCGACACGGACAGGTGATGCAGCATGCAGGCTAGAAAGAATAGGCTGCAGTCCATTGTGGTGATCTTTATCAGCAAGTCTAGGAATGGCCTCGGCATTCACTGTAGGCCAAATAAAGTCTGTATATTTTCTACGATAGTCATTGTATTTGTTTCCAGGACTTGAACTCTACGGTGTCTCCTCGGCAGCCCCAGTCTTGTTGACAGTCACTCCAAATGCAGATGTGACGTCATCGCCAGGCAGAACCCTACTGATCCAGAAGCGTCCAGGGCGAGTGCGCGAGAGAGGGAGACAGGTGTGACGTCCTGGATCGCGGAGAAATCGTTTCACCGTTTTTGTCAGATATAATACCAGTAACAACTGTGCAGAGGCAAGAGGTCACTAAAGCCACACGCGCTCTGTGGGGTGCGGTCACCGTTTGTCACTCACGGGCGCTCCCTCCCGCGGGCGGCGGTAGCATCGAGCTGGTGTTGAGACTCCTCATCATCCCGTCCCATCCCTGATCTTTGCGAAGATGGCGGACCCGGCGGAGTGCACCATCAAAGTGATGTGCCGCTTCAGGCCGCTGAATAATTCTGAGGTGGAACGTGGGGATCAGTACATCCCCAAGTTTCAAGGGGACGAAAATGTGGTCATTGCGGTGAGTTGCGTTTGATAAAAAACACACAGCTAAACACCAACGCGATTAACTAGTGCTAGCACAGTTAGCACACATGAATGGACTGCGTAGGTTTTCCAGCTAATGTCAGTTCCCAGTTAGCTTGCTAGCTTATAAGATCACCAAAACAAGTTTAGCCGAGAGTTACCAGTGTGAAGTAACGTTAACCAACAGTTGGGTAATACAACGTTTTCCATCATTAGATCTTATTGCCAACACATCGTGCCTTCACAGTGACAATGATTTGCTTAGACTGTGTGTGTGGGATATATAGCACATTTTACTGGGTGTACTAATACGTAGGTGGTGGCATAACTATAACGTTAGCAATAGCTTGCTAGCACACAAATCGCTTGACAACACGGGCTAGTTAGCTAGGTTCACCTTGAATGTATACTATCGATACATTAGCCAACCACATTGTACAGGTTGCTTTTTGGAGTATGGCTATTCATGTCATGGAAGCAATGGAATTTAACAGAGTAGTGAGCACAGCTTAACTAATGTAGGTCAGCGCCAAAAATTGAAGGCAGATGTATCCTAGTTAGAAATAACCAGTCACGTCAACTGTCTGTTTTCGAATCACAATGACGGAGCTCTTATCTGTCGAGCTTTGCTAGCTAATATTTATGTCAATTTGCAATGTCAGAGGGCCAACAAACTGTAATAGTCAATCGGTTTTGAGAAACCTGGGTTACTTAAAGATTCGACAGAAGTATAAACAACATGATTGTTACTCAGGTGGTTTTCCGTGGCTAGCACTAGCTGACATGCTAAGGTTAATCTGGCTTCGCTCAATGCTAGTCATTCAATCACTGCCGTTTGGTTTAACATGCTGGCTAACGTTATGTTAATTTAGCAAGTCCCCACACTGTCGAGAATTCCGCTGGCCTAATTCTGTTAACGCATAAGCTGAGCAAAGGCACAGTGACCTCCATTCGGAAATACGCCTTTAAAAAATCCTGCAAGTTACTGTTGTCAGTGTGGAGCACGCCGTCCAGGGACACATTCGTGTGCAGTTTTGTCAAACCTGTCCCACGAAGTGTGGGCACAATGCTAGACGGACGATAACGATGGATCAAGCAGTGCCTGACCCAGCATTATCTCTCGTCAGAATGAGATGTTAGTGTGAAAAGACCATTCCCAGTGTAATGTGTCATGCGGTATACTGAATTAAGGAGAATATAAAAGGACCTTTGTGCTTGTTATAGATAACAAAAGATTTTAATTTCGTAGGCCCATCATGGCGTATCTTTCGCTTTGCAGGCGTATTATTGGCAGATGTCTTTACGGATTATAATCTATAAAGAAGCGCATTTAAAATAAACCAGATTATACTCTCTAGTCTTTATGAGTAACGTTAATCACGAACTGCTTTGAGGAGACGCAGGTCAAGGGTCCGTTTTGTTTCCTGTTATAACGTTATGCCTGTTGCCGGGTTGGTCAGATCACTGCCAACAGGTGTGGCAGGGGCACTCGGCACTGTAGAGAAAAAAACATTCAGGAATACAACAGGGGAATGATCACCACACATTGCACGACGCAGCGGAAAACAAAGCCAGTCATGGTTGACGCACTCTGAACACACACACACACACACACACACATACACTTACTTGACATGTATTTATTACAGAACTGGAACGTGTTTGTATTCATTCTTGGATACAACTGAAGCTTTTCCCAGCATGCTGGCGCGAGTCTACACACTCACATTCACATAAGCACAATAATAGAAAGCTGGATAATAGCCTAATAACAACACCTGGGCATTTTGCCTAACACTCAATTCATTTGAAGTATGTGTATGTGTGTGTGTGTGTGTGTAAGAGAGAAAAGTAAGTGTGTTTTGGTGCGAAGTGAGTTGAGGTGTGGTTTGTTTGCTATATTATGTGCTAATGTTAAAGCAGCTGGCAGGGTATTGAAGAGGTAATAAATGGTGATGTGTGTCAGCATCTGCCATCTATCATTTTGTTGAAATGCACATATTCATTATAGTTTTAATGTTAGTATGTGTTTGTGCATGTGTGTCCAAGTTAGGGGCATCAGTAAATTGACAGGCGATTTTGTGTTATTGATTTCTCTCCTTGTTATGATTGGAGTCTGTGAGTCTATGATTGGAGAAATAGTTTTCTCTACTGTTTTGACTTGGAAAAAGCGTTGGCTGGGTTAAAGTCTTCTCACTCAGCAGGCTGTTGTATAATTCTCTCTTGCATCTACTGTGTATTGTCAAAAATGCTGTATATGTTTGTCCCTCTGTCTGAGTGAAGAAGCATTAGAGTGCGTACTTGAACAAAATTGCAGAGTAATTGAATTAGCAGTTGGCTTCAACCAAGAAACTGAGCTTGCTTTTTTTTCCTCACCAGCAGAAACTGGCAGTGCATATCAAAGTTGAGCCAAATTGTAACTAGATTTCTCCACTCTGTGGTGAAAGGAGCCATTCCGTCATTTTTAGCGAGAGAGACCTTTGGAGCTCTCAGCTCCCTCGTTCACAGTTTTATATGCATAACCTCAGATCAAAAGGCCATAGTTAGGCCCCATATCTCCATACACCTATAACGGCAACTGTATGACAATTCAAATAAGAGTTTGTTAGGCTACTTCCTTATTGTCATGGCTGGTACAAGTTGTGCACACAGTCAGTTATTTTAGTAACAAGCCCAATAAAATAGCCTAGTCTAGAAGCATTGTCAATCTTATTCTAATATCATTATGTCATTTTAGTCATTATACTAATCACAATTAAAAAATATTTTGGGGACTTTTACAGTTGCAGATTGCTCTCCAAAATCATGTCTCTAAAGAGAATCACCTGTGCAAGCTTAGTTATTTATCTCTATGTCCTTTATTTATTTATTTATTCATCCATCTGCCCCATCACCCAAGCATAATTATTTTAAATAATTTTATTATGCGGACACCCATTCATTCATTCATTCATTCATTCATTAATTCATTCCTCCATCCATCCATCCTCTCTCCCTCTCTCACTCTCTGTCCACCAGTTGTATGCTAGGTCGCTAACTGTCTCTCTGCTCTGCATAGCGTATTTGGTTTAGCTAGCCGCTGCTCTGTGTTTGCATACAGCATTGGGAGGATTAGAGACTGACGTGTGCTTCCAGACACCATCAGTAGACAGCAGCTACCAGAGTTTATACGTCATACAGCAACACCATTGTTTTTCAACTCTTTCTTCATGATCACCATGGTGGTTGACACCTGGCGAAAAACAAATCATTCAAAACATTGTGCTAAATTAATTAGGAGCATAATCCGTGTATATCTTCCATTTTTGTGTTTACATTTGTGGTCAAGGAAAGGTTCTTTTTGGAAATATGGTACTGGTGGGGTGGGCTTTGAATGCATTTGTGTATCGTGTTTGTGTGTGTGTGTGTGTGTGTCTGTGGGGGCAGCCAGTCTGGCCTGAGCTGGTTAGCAGGCTGTTTTGACTGTGTGCCCCTGCATGCTGGGCACCGAGGGCATTGTGTGTGCAATGAAGCGTGTGTGTGTGTGTGTGTGTGTGTGTGTGTGCATGCTGTGGTGAGTTGAACTCAGAGCGAACGGTAGGACGTTGGACGGCTGACTGGGCTCGGCCAGCAGCAGCAGCAGGTACATAGGGAGAGAGAGAGGGTGGATAAATTGGCTATTAGACCCATAGCTTCTGCTCCAGCCCTCAGTAATGACTCCAGGGCAGAGGGAGGGAGAGAAATATAGTACAAACAGAGGGAAAGAGGACAAGACCGGGCATCATCTGTGTGTGTGTGTGTGTGTGTGTGTGTGTGTGTGT
The DNA here is from genome assembly GCA_017657215.1 of Limnothrissa miodon. NCBI lineage: Eukaryota > Metazoa > Chordata > Actinopteri > Clupeiformes > Clupeidae > Limnothrissa > Limnothrissa miodon. Next base: position 225 of record JAGFZM010005617.1, on the reverse strand, counting down.
GTGTGCGTACTGAAACGGTTTCTCATAAATGCGAGTGTGAGTGTAATGTGAGTAAATGTAATGAAACTGAAATGTGTTTCTCAGGTATATGTGTGTGTGTACTTGTATGCATGCATGTGTGTACTTGTAGGGCTAAGTACATCTTTTAGCAAAAAAGGGATGAAAGAGTATTAGCTAAACACACACACACACACATGTTAAGGTGCTGACAGAACCGGTTTGCTT
>JAGFZM010005616.1:0-10548 GCA_017657215.1 Limnothrissa miodon | reverse complement strand
GTGTGTGTGTGAAGGATCTAGGGTGAGGCTTCCAACATAGTTTGAGATCTACGTTATTTATATATATACGCTGTAAATTAGTAGGAGTAAGCAGGGGTAACAGAACAGTAACAATGGTAGAAGTAGTAATAGTAGCACTAGTAGCAGCATTAGTAGCAGTAGGACTAGTACTAGTAGTGACAGTAGTAGTAATATCATTATAATTAGTAGAAGCAGAAGTAGTAGTAGACGTTCTATTCTTTTCCAGAGTGGTGGATATTAGTATTATCCTCTCTGACCGCTCTGACTTGTGGCTTTTTTGCTTAGCCTCTACCAGGTTTTATCATTTCAAAAGTAAATTTAAAACTGGTCAGTTCAGCAGTTGTGTGAAATGGATTTTAGTTTTAGTAATATATAGTCATTTCATGGTAAATGCTAAGCCATAAGGACTGTGTGCTTTTGAACATCTAATAAAAGTCCCCCTAATTTTTTAAAAGTGTGAGCTGGCTGACAGCAGTCTGACTGACTGACTGTACAAACTCTCCAGGGATACCTCCTGTTCCATCCTGTCGCAGAAAAACGGCAGGAAGAAAATAATCAAGGTGGACAGAATGATCAACATCTAAATCTTTTAATGATTTTTTTAAAATGAAGTCAGAGATCCCTTCTCTTTCACTTGTCCTCCAAACTTCTCTATCATTCATTCTGCCGTGCTCGCACTCTGCTCTCTGTAGACTAGAATCCTGCAGGATAAACGGAGCCGTTTCCACGGCAGCAGCTGATGACATGTGCATTCCTTTGTGACATCACGGTCTGAGTGCATGGGAAGTGCCTGGGTGAGGGAACTCTTCCCACAGGCCCCTGGACAGCTGCACTGCTGATAGCACTCAGCCACGCCCAACCCCCGACATAGATCACCCAACCCCCAGCACCACCCCCCGGCTTCAGCCCCCCACATCCTCAGCTCAATCCTCCAATGCATCCCAGACTGAAACTTTGAACATTAATCATGTTTAACCTCATCATCGTCTTATACAACTGTTAAGGGTGTTTGTGTGTGTGTGTAACAGGAAAATCTAAATCTTTCCCATCCTCTGCTCAAGGCTCTGTGTATGTGTGTGTAAAAGTGAAAGATTCACAGAGAAATAAAAAGAGAGAGAGAGAGAGAGCATCATAGAGAGAGAGGACTTGAAAGAGAAAGATTCTTCTCTAAGGAAACTGACCCCATCAAAAGATGATCACTTGCATAAAGTGATCTGAAGTCCTTGTTGTCACTAATAAATAAATTCACAGAAGGTTCATTTCAGTGTTTTTGTCTGTGTGTGTGTATATGCTATAAATACACCATCTTAAACAGATGCAATCTCCAGACCCTGATAAATGATGTCTTCCAGGCCAAATGACTGTCTGTACTGGCCTACCTCAGCCCAGAGTGGGAGCCGGGTTTGGGGCCTGGTCAGGGTGCTGGCTGCAGTCTGTGATTGAACAGGTTTCTCTTACAGTCACCACAGCCAAGCTCTGCTTCCCATTACAGCAAGCACGTCACTCAGGCAGCCTCACACACAATTAAAGGGAAGGCCTTCTAGTGAATGATTACTTGGGGCAATTACCAAAGCAAACTCCGTAATGCATCTGGACACACAAAAAAAACAGCAGAAGAACATCAATAGAAAATCAGTGAAACCGTGGAACATAATAAAATCTGTGGAACATCCGTGGAACAGCGTCCAAGGCAGTCAAGTGAAGAGGGAACCTGGTTGAAAACTCATCCTTTATATTTCAGCCAGGAGCTATGGAGGTGCTGTTGAACCTTTGTCAACCCCCTACCTCACCCCTCCTCCTCTTCCTCTTGCTCTGGTCGTTTGCTCTTGGAGAGTCATCCCCGAATCATTATCTCTAAAGTGACGGTCCAAGCTGACGATCACTTCGAAGTTGTTTGGGAGCAGGAATGAAATATCATTTGTCAGTTTTGACACATACTGGGATGATGTTGCCCTCCTGCTCCAGATATATCCCTCTGAATTTGTCTGTGAATGTGTACAGCAACATTTCTTTGAGACACATGCCGATTAGCTGTTAGCTCGTATAACTTGCGTGTGTGTGTGCGTTCACTGATACTACTCTGATGGAAGAAATTTGTTTGAACCGGCAACACCACCCCCTTGCTGCAGGATCTACAGCCTACAGGGCTCTGCCTACAGTACAGTCTGAGCTGTGGTTGCCTGGAGGCCTGCCATGACACATGGGAAGTACAATGTAGGCCCAGAACATTTCAGAAAATAAACAATAGATTTAGATGAATGCCTTTAGCAGACACCTTTATCCAAAGCGACTTGCATTTTGTCACATATCATTTTAGTTCAGGGCCAGGGCTAGCCTCTTTCATTTCATTTCGTCCAGAGGGTCTGGGACCGCTGCATTGACAATCGTTCTCTCATTAGATATGTGGTTTCTGCTGAAGTTTAAACTGATTGGATCTGCCTTTACCCAATTGCTAACGCCTGGTCGTGACGTATGCAACGCGACGGCTTGTGAAGGATGATAGCTTCCCTACCATTTAGCCTAGCCACTTCCTTGGAAACTAACAGAGCAAGATGGAAAATCAAACTTTTCTCGAACCCTGTGGGTAGTAGGGTCACGACATCTTTTCCGCAGATAAAATTAAATAAAGATTGTTCTTGTTCAGACTTCAGTTCCTGTATGTTCCGAAGCGTTCCCACAACGGACTGAATATGTCCTAGGTTTGTTGCCGCCACTGTTATTGTGCACACTGCGCAGCCAGCAATGTTGCGCACAAAACCGAGTCATTGCTCACTAGAGCACTCCCACTTATCGCTGATCGGGCCAGCAGAATGCTGACCTGGAGAGAATGATTGTCAATGCAGCGGTCCCAGACCCTCTGGACGAAATGAAATGAAAGTACAGGGCGGGGCTGGCGAGGGCGAGGCTAGGCCAGGGCTAGGGTTAAGTGTCTTGCTGAAGGGCACAACGGTGGCAGCGGTAGCCTAGCATGGTATTCAAGTTCCTTAACCACTGTGCCACCACCGACCACCAAACAGAATGTTGTTTCCATCCAGCTGTAGTGACTACTACTGAGCAGGCAATTAATTCCACACATGTAAAACTTCTTATTTTGTGTTCACCAAATTTTAAATGTTATTACATATTTCAAAGGTCAATATCAAGGTGAAGCAGTGTGTTTTCAAAAGACCTAGAACAAGAGGACCGTTCATTGGTTTACATGATCGGTGACTACTCAGTAGAAGTTACTTCACACAGACAATCACAAAACAGCCTACCAACTTGTCTCAGCTTGAAGCTTACAAGCATCAAGTCAGGATGCTAGTGGCTGGATTATATTTTATCGCTCAACTGGAAACAAACTTCCATAAAGGTTACGACTGCATGCCATATGCCAGGACGTGGGTGTGTGGCATATGCATACCACTCCCGCCACAGAGTGCAGAGGTCACTGGTCAAAGGTCAGCTGGTCATCTTCCTTGGCCTTTGTCAGTTCCAGTCACATACAGCATGATGATGGCATGAGAGAAAACACCAGAGGAGCCTACTCCCATTGGTTCAGACACCCACTCCCATTGGCCTAGAAGAGCCCACCACGGCTATGATCTATGCTATGTTCATGTGATACCCTTTCATGTCATAACACAGTGCTATAGTGCTAGTGTAGTCATAGGTTCTGACCTCTCCGTTTAAACCCTCTCTGGTATAGTGGTTTATGAACTCGACTAGTAGGAAACTTTTGGCTATAATCCTGGATGCCACTGTTGTGCCGTTGGATAACCCTAAGCAACTGCTCTAAGGTGAAATTGGCTTTGATGCTAATTGACAGCTGTAATATGTATGCTGAAAGCATGTAGTTAAAGCATAACATCAACGCCAGGGTTCGATTAAGACCTGCAGCTCTTATTACACACATGTGCAACCAAACAAAATGAATCCATTTCATGTTCTTTTTGCTCCATTTGTGTTTGAAATTCAGTTCCAGCACATTCAACAGTATGCACGGACCAAGAGTGGGCTTGCAGAGTACAGGTTTCTAACAACACAGCTACCTCTAGAGGTGTTTACAGGAACTCCACACTAATGAGGCACTCACTCCGTTCAGAATAATCTTGAACTGAAATGTTTCTTCACTAAATATTTTCCCATATTTTTTAGGGCTGTCAAAATTAACGCAGACTAAGATTTTCTTTTCACCAAAACACTTGAAGCTTAAAATATCACATTAACACAAAGCACACGTTAGTCGGCAATGCTGCTAGCACTCTGGCTAACACGGTGCCCAGCTTGCAACAACAACAAAAAAACGCCCTCACTGAGAGTCAGAACTGACGGCTTACAAATATCTTGCCACTCCTACAACCACTCAGTTGCAGGCAATATTGTAAATAAGAAGTGGTCAGCTCTCCTCTGGACAATGTAAACAATGAAAATGTAAAGTTAGTGTGTACACCATTCTGCTCTCCATATGGGGTAGAAAGAAACTCTGGTTATTCTCATAGATATTGTCTGCCATTATTAAGTTAATAAGTATAATTAGTTAATTAGTATAATAATAATAATAACAACAACAATAGTACACTAACAGATACCTAAATTTATTAACACATTTATTTAACACACAGCACAATGGGACATCCAAATGTTATAACATCTTGTATATATTTTTTTATATATATATATATAAAAGAAATCACAGTTAAAATTCCTAGCCTACATGACAGTATAATCCTACCAAACTTTATGTACTGCCCCGCCACCCCCATGTGAGCACTCTGACCAAAGTAGGCCTTTGCCAGGGGAATGTTCACACAGGTAAATCCCAAAACAAAACAATAATGAACCGGTGCCAGCAAAACATGGAAATCTCCTGGCCACAATGACTTTCCTTTGGTAAGTTGTTTTTTTATTTAAAGATTAGAAGTGCTTTCAAAGATTTCCATCTTATTTTGCGCAGACCATGAGATGTGGTTGGGCTTGGGGAGCCAGGCGCTGCTTGGGATTTCTTTTTTTTTTTTTGTTTTGTTGAGGCTACTGTGCCCAAAGCATACAAGACGACAGACTAACAGACAGGTGTCTCATAGACAGGGTAGCAGGAGGTACGTCTGGGCTGTGATTTGTCCTTTGGTTGTTGTGGTTGGGATGGGAACAGAAACCGTGGTGATAGTGGTGGAGGGTGGGGCCACAAAACTGCTGCAGCGTGACTCACACTAATGGCCTAAGAGTTAAGTTGCCTGGCAACAGCAACATCGCAGAAGTGCAAGCAGTCAGGCCACTGGGACAACAGTTGGCGCCCCGTCTCACGAGTCTCCCGTCATAATGGAGATAAATTCCTCCTGGTTAACTGTCAAACAAACAAACACACACACACACACACACACACACACACACACACACACACACCAAACAACATTAACCTCTTGATATTTATGTATTCCCTCTTCTTGGTCTAAATATAGCTACCCAACAGGTTGCCTACTGCACACTTCAGATTGAGTACCCAACCAGCAGACCAAAGACTTGAGGTTTGATCAGAGCCCTACTGGCCAAAGCTTTGCCCCTTGGTAACGACTCTGGCTCAATAACAGTCAAACTGATGACAACAACAACAACAACAACAACAACAACAACAACACGCACGCACGCACATACATCAGGTGAACCCTTAGCGTAAGGGTTAACATTCTGCGAGGCAGAAAAACACAGTGATGCAGTTATTATTGGACATTACAAACATGTACCACCAGCAACCATACCAATGGATTATAATACTCAACCAATTATATTGTTTACATTAAGGTTTTAATTTATATTATATTACAGTTGGACTTTTGTATTTTTATCTGCAAAAAAACCCCAACATACTTGCCTTAGGATTTTGGCCTTTGGAGTCTGAACTGTTTATGTTCTAAGAGCAAAACACCAGAGCAGTAATGTATTGGCCAAGTAGTAGACAACTAATGGACCAATCCGGTAATTGTTGCAGCTCCCAAAATAGTCCAGCATGTATGTGATGGACGTCTAGCCTAGTTAAGTGTGCAGAACATTGATAAACCTCCCTATCGACACTTCAAGGGCATCATATTTTTTTAGACTTTCAAAATACTGTTAGTACTGACAATGAATTAAAGGAAAATCGTGGGCTTGCTGAACAAGGACTATTGTAGGCTGTAGTCATAATTGCCTTATGATAAGTTTTGAAAAAGTCAAAAGTTTCAACTAATGTACAAAAAATGTCCAGGATTTCCAGGATTTCCATGAGCATGGGAACCCTGCTCCTAGTCAGCTGACTGGTGTTGTGGGCTTTTCAGATGACGGGCTAGGGCACTCACATGCTGCCAAGGGTATGAGCCTCAGGCAGCCAAATACACATGCCCAATTCTCATCTGGCTTCACTCCTTTCTCTTACACATGCTCAATTCCCACCCGACCCCGCCCCAACTTACTCTCTCCGTCTCCATCCGTGTCAAACTCATCGATCATGGCGCGGAGCTCCTCGTCGCTCATGTCTTCCCCCAGCTCACGGGCTACCCGCCGCAAGTTCCGCAGGCTGATCTTCCCCGACTCGTCGTCATCAAACAGTTTGAAGGCCTTCATGATCTCCTCCTTGGGGTCACGGTCCAGAATCCTGTCCGTCACTGACACAACAAAAGGTTACAAAGCAATCACACTGAATTCATTACTACATCATCTGAAAAAGGGATCATTTACGACTGCTGACAAACATGCAGAGGGATGAACATAGAAAGATTGAAAAAGAAATACATTTATGTATACCCACCAGATTGAAAAAGAAATACATTTATGTATACCCCCCCCCCCCCCCAATAAATCTTATGGCGGTATTAAGGTGCCATGCACTGTATACAAATGCTCTACAGATCTAGTGCATGTGACACTGTTTTTTTCAGCAATTTGGAGGAGAGAAAAAAGATTTTACATAGTAATTTGATCTCAAATCGCACTTGCACATTTGTCAAAACACAGATCAGGGTTAATTTCAAACTACAACCCATCGGCCAATGAGCATCAGGCTACATCTGTTACAGTGTGTTACAAGTTGGCAACTTGTTGGACTTGGGCCTGAATGACCGTGAGTTGCCCATCACACTGTTCTTCTCCTTCAATATGACTTATTAAAGGAGACTTCAAGAACTAATGTAAGAAACTTCTTAGGGAGATATTGGAGAATGAGGCCCTGTGTAATTTAGGAAGGTGCAACTGGGAGCTAATCTGAGTATTAGGGTATATCTAATGATGAGCAGCCATCTGTTCAGGAGAGAAGGAAAGGAGGGGGTGGACATGGGGAAGATTCACTCAAGGTCATCTATAAAACAGAGAATTTTAAACAACCTATGACCAGAATGAGTAAAAAGAACTTACCCACTTCCTTGAAATCTTCGAACGTTATTTTTCCATTTCCCTCACGGTCGTAGTCTTTCAAAATCTTTAAAACATCAACCTTCTTCACCTCAAACCCCAGAGCCCGCATCGCTACCTGTGACAATACATCATCATTGGAGTTAAAAGGCAGAACGTCTGGAAGTCCTTTACAGGTCGGGGTGACGGGGGACCATTTCCTTACCTTCAGCTCGTGGTAGTCGATTTCTTTATCTTTATCTGTGTCGAAGAGCTCAAAAGCTTCTTTAATCTCATCTTTCTGCTCTTCGGTCAGTTCTCGCCGTTTTTTCCGCTTTGTTTTATCGGATGCTAGTTCAGTTCTGTTGGCAAAACAGTGGTGATTATTTGATAAATTAACGTTAAGCTATAACATGATTCCTGAGTTAAGTTACCTTCAGTGATGGCAATACGCGACGTTAGGTAACTTAGATCTAACTGAGCACAACATGAAGTACATTCATCCTGTGTGCAGAACATATAAAACATATTGCTGAAGACACAAAAGTTTGCCAAAAACGTCACATCAGTTCGCATGGACTGCGCTTGGCTAACGTTAACGTTACATATGAGCGCAGGTAAATCACTTTGCAAACGCTAGCAGAATTAGCAACGCTATCCGACAGAAACGTCAACGTTGGCTGTAACCAGCGTTCACGGTATTCTTAACAACTTAAGGGTATATAAGCTAGTAACAAGCTAGCCTGAATGCCAGATCAATAGATGTCAATGGAAACGACACAGCGATTTAGCTAACGTTAACAAGCTAACTAGCAAAGCAAACACAACTTCATATACTAACGAGCACATCGTCTTTTTCGATTGTTGTTGTTGTTACAATTGAAAACGCACGAATGTGCACCTTACCTCAAAGAAAGACTCATGTCTGTTGGCTACCTCAACAGTAACTCCCGTCTTTTAGCTTGCAGTTTACCACACAGGTGCAAACAACAAACCGCTTCAGGGCACTTCATCCAATGCGCCCAATCTGCTACGCTTCCGTAGCCAATGGCATTTCCTTTCACTGGTCGCTATGGTTTCCCAGGCCCCTGACCAATCCTGTGGAAGGGTACGGAAACGCTTTAACACAGGATTCGTCAGGGATTCGACCGACCCCAAGTAGACGGATAATGTTTTCAACACCTAGATCAGAATGGGTTTAAGCGGAGCATCTAAGATCTTTGTCTAGATCTCTCTCCCTCTCTGTCCTCAACACAAATTAAGCAGGTTAATACAGTTTTAAACCAGGCCCAATATTAATTGTACACGATAAGCGGAATGTGTACCCTATACAAAGCACGGTATCAAATCATCAGGTAAGCCTGATGGGGGTAAAATTACATCGTTATTATCACAACGATTAGCAGTTGGTATTTTGTTTTTATTGACATAAAAGGCCTGAAAGGAATGAATGAATAACAACTGTTATACACGAAATTGCAGTACATATGATTTGCCAATAGAGGTCAGTCTTGCCCTTTGAATTGGATAACAAGCGTTGGGAACCATACACAGCTGCTTCACACAGCAATCCACCATTCATAACATCACATTTGCTTATACCACCACTGCACTGCTGCTAAAACTACAACGACTTTTATTGACTGTTGACAGCTATAAAATATGGACTGTGAACTCTAGCAAATATTCCGCCAAATAGGCCTACCCTGAGCAATAAAGCAAGAAATAATGGCAAGCCATGTATCCCAGAAGCAAAACAAAACAACAACAAAAAAAATAAGTTGTGAGAAGTGAAAGGTTATAAAAAAAAACAGCAAAAACAAACAAACACCAGTATCACAGAAAGCGTGTGAAAAGTGAAAACACAATAGCCTGGCCACAGGCTGTGGGAGTATGTCATGACACACACACACACACACACATACTCTTCCCCCTCTCTAAACAAAGCCACTGTACGTTCCCAGGAGTGTCCACACTGGCTTGGCCAGCTGAGAAGGATCACACGAGCAGCTGGGTAAACCAGGTTCCTGCAGAGGCAGCCAGGCTATTGATTCTCCCCTGCGAGAGTGAATAGGGCTCAATGGGGCTCTGATTCATTTAGATATTTGTCATCAGTCACTTAAGCTTCTCAGGGAGTCTGACTGGGCAGAGAGACGAGGGGAGGAGAGGGGATAGTGGTGTTTCCATTTCTTAATTACAGCAGTGAACTGAACAACATGGCCACTAATAAATGGAGGGCTGTTGTTTGTGTTTGGATGCAATCAAGTAAAAATGTTACTTTGTAATAAATGTACCAATGAAGATATACAATAAACATAAATATATCTTGTGTATTAGAGGTGCACAGGCATCTGGCATTTTAGAGGTGTAATGTGTGTAAATATAACATAGTGTGCTAGAGATGTAATATTTGCAAATATAACCTAGTGTGCTAGAGGTGCCAATGAAAATGTAAAATGTAAAGAGTGTAAATGGAACTTATAGATGGTTCTTATTAAAGGTACATGCTGACTAATAGCTTTTGAAAGCATTGTAGCTTGGTGATTGCATTGTGTTTTAGCTTGGAAAATGCATTGTGTTTTAGCCTGGTGATTGCATTGTGTTTTAGCTTGGAAAATGCATTGTGTCTTGTGCCAGAATAGCCCTTGATGATGAGCAATCCAGAGCTATTTGATGTCATAGCAGCAAAGCTGGCCTGGCTGTTTTGGTTTAGGTGAGGCTTGTATTTGGCGTCAAACAGCCGTAGGCAGGAAGAGCACGGACATCGCCATCAGGCTCCAGATGTCCTGGGGCGTTGTACTTTGAGGTTTTAATAAAAAACATTCCTTGTTTACTCCCGGGCCTTGGCGTACGGAAGCACGGCCTGGACTGCCACTTGGCATTTGCACTTTGTTTTGTATGAAACACAAAGGTATTTGAGTGCCAGGATCAGCTGAGTGTTAGTAATGGGCATGCCAAGAACAACAGCCAGGGATGGAAGGAAACGTCGATCTATTGATGGGGCAGCTCCCATAAACACATCGTCTCTATTGACTTCTGCTTATCTAGGAGTCTTATGTAATATCAACAGCCAAACTATACGCAAGCCTCTTCTGCATCCTGTTGCTGTCATGAATACTGTTGTCTATTTGCTGAAGTGTATGTGTGTGTTTGTGTGTCTGTGTTTCATCTTAAAACCTTAGGATGAAT
>JAGFZM010005615.1:0-10562 GCA_017657215.1 Limnothrissa miodon | reverse complement strand
GTGTGTGTGTGAAGGATCTAGGGTGAGGCTTCCAACATAGTTTGAGATCTACGTTATTTATATATATACGCTGTAAATTAGTAGGAGTAAGTAGGGGTAACAGAACAGTAACAATGGTAGAAGTAGTAATAGTAGCACTAGTAGCAGCATTAGTAGCAGTAGGACTAGTACTAGTAGTGACAGTAGTAGTAATATCATTATAATTAGTAGAAGCAGAAGTAGTAGTAGACGTTCTATTCTTTTCCAGAGTGGTGGATATTAGTATTATCGTCTCTGACCGCTCTGACTTGTGGCTGTTTTGCTTAGCCTCTACCAGGTTTTATCATTTCAAAAGTAAATTTAAAGCTGGTCAGTTCAGCAGTTGTGTGAAATGGATTTTAGTTTTAGTAATATATAGTCATTTCATGGTAAATGCTAAGCCATAAGGACTGTGTGCTTTTGAACATCTAATAAAAGTCCCCCTAATTTTTTAAAAGTGTGAGCTGGCTGACAGCAGTCTGACTGACTGACTGTACAAACTCTCCAGGGATACCTCCTGTTCCATCCTGTCGCAGAAAAACGGCAGGAAGAAAATAATCAAGGTGGACAGAATGATCAACATCTAAATCTTTTAATGATTTTTTTTAAAATGAAGTCAGAGATCCCTTCTCTTTCACTTGTCCTCCAAACTTCTCTATCATTCATTCTGCCGTGCTCGCACTCTGCTCTCTGTAGACTAGAATCCTGCAGGATAAACGGAGCCGTTTCCACGGCAGCAGCTGATGACATGTGCATTCCTTTGTGACATCACGGTCTGAGTGCATGGGAAGTGCCTGGGTGAGGGAACTCTTCCCACAGGCCCCTGGACAGCTGCACTGCTGATAGCACTCAGCCACGCCCAACCCCCGACATAGATCACCCAACCCCCAGCACCACCCCCCGGCTTCAGCCCCCCACATCCTCAGCTCAATCCTCCAATGCATCCCAGACTGAAACTTTGAACATTAATCATGTTTAACCTCATCATCGTCTTATACAACTGTTAAGGGTGTTTGTGTGTGTGTGTAACAGGAAAATCTAAATCTTTCCCATCCTCTGCTCAAGGCTCTGTGTATGTGTGTGTAAAAGTGAAAGATTCACAGAGAAATAAAAAGAGAGAGAGAGAGAGAGCATCATAGAGAGAGAGGACTTGAAAGAGAAAGATTCTTCTCTAAGGAAACTGACCCCATCAAAAGATGATCACTTGCATAAAGTGATCTGAAGTCCTTGTTGTCACTAATAAATAAATTCACAGAAGGTTCATTTCAGTGTTTTTGTCTGTGTGTGTGTATATGCTATAAATACACCATCTTAAACAGATGCAATCTCCAGACCCTGATGAATGATGTCTTCCAGGCCAAATGACTGTCTGTACTGGCCTACCTCAGCCCAGAGTGGGAGCCGGGTTTGGGGCCTGGTCAGGGTGCTGGCTGCAGTCTGTGATTGAGCAGGTTTCTCTTACAGTCACCACAGCCAAGCTCTGCTTCCCATTACAGCAAGCACGTCACTCAGGCAGCCTCACACACAATTAAAGGGAAGGCCTTCTAGTGAATGATTACTTGGGGCAATTACCAAAGCAAACTCCGTAATGCATCTGGACACACAAAAAAAACAGCAGAAGAACATCAATAGAAAATCAGTGAAACCGTGGAACATAATAAAATCTGTGGAACATCCGTGGAACAGCGTCCAAGGCAGTCAAGTGAAGAGGGAACCTGGTTGAAAACTCATCCTTTATATTTCAGCCAGGAGCTATGGAGGTGCTGTTGAACCTTTGTCAACCCCCTACCTCACCCCTCCTCCTCTTCCTCTTGCTCTGGTCGTTTGCTCTTGGAGAGTCATCCCCGAATCATTATCTCTAAAGTGACGGTCCAAGCTGACGATCACTTCGAAGTTGTTTGGGAGCAGGAATGAAATATCATTTGTCAGTTTTGACACCCACTGGGATGATGTTGCCCTCCTGCTCCAGATATATCCCTCTGAATTTGTCTGTGAATGTGTACAGCAACATTTCTTTGAGACACATGCCGATTAGCTGTTAGCTCGTATAACTTGCGTGTGTGTGTGCGTTCACTGATACTACTCTGATGGAAGAAATTAGTTTGAACCGGCAACACCACCCCCTTGCTGCAGGATCTACAGCCTACAGGGCTCTGCCTACAGTACAGTCTGAGCTGTGGTTGCCTGGAGGCCTGCCATGACACATGGGAAGTACAATGTAGGCCCAGAACATTTCAGAAAATAAACAATAGATTTAGATGAATGCCTTTAGCAGACACCTTTATCCAAAGCGACTTGCATTTTGTCACATATCATTTTAGTTCAGGGCCAGGGCTAGCCTCTTTCATTTCATTTCGTCCAGAGGGTCTGGGACCGCTGCATTGACAATCGTTCTCTCATTAGATATGTGGTTTCTGCTGAAGTTTAAACTGATTGGATCTGCCTTTACCCAATTGCTAACGCCTGGTCGTGACGTATGCAACGCGACGGCTTGTGAAGGATGATAGCTTCCCTACCATTTAGCCTAGCCACTTCCTTGGAAACTAACAGAGCAAGATGGAAAATCAAACTTTTCTCGAACCCTGTGGGTAGTAGGGTCACGACATCTTTTCCGCAGATAAAATTAAATAAAGATTGTTCTTGTTCAGACTTCAGTTCCTGTATGTTCCGAAGCGTTCCCACAACGGACTGAATAGCCTCCTGTACTAGGTTTGTTGCCGCCACTGTTATTGTGCACACTGCGCAGCCAGCAATGTTGCGCACAAAACCGAGTCATTGCTCACTAGAGCACTCCCACTTATCGCTGATCGGGCCAGCAGAATGCTGACCTGGAGAGAATGATTGTCAATGCAGCGGTCCCAGACCCTCTGGACGAAATGAAATGAAAGTACAGGGCGGGGCTGGCGAGGGCGAGGCTAGGCCAGGGCTAGGGTTAAGTGTCTTGCTGAAGGGCACAACGGTGGCAGCGGTAGCCTAGCATGGTATTCAAGTTCCTTAACCACTGTGCCACCACCGACCACCAAACAGAATGTTGTTTCCATCCAGCTGTAGTGACTACTACTGAGCAGGCAATTAATTCCACACATGTAAAACTTCTTATTTTGTGTTCACCAAATTTTAAATGTTATTACATATTTCAAAGGTCAATATCAAGGTGAAGCAGTGTGTTTTCAAAAGACCTAGAACAAGAGGACCGTTCATTGGTTTACATGATCGGTGACTACTCAGTAGAAGTTACTTCACACAGACAATCACAAAACAGCCTACCAACTTGTCTCAGCTTGAAGCTTACAAGCATCAAGTCAGGATGCTAGTGGCTGGATTATATTTTATCGCTCAACTGGAAACAAACTTCCATAAAGGTTACGACTGCATGCCATATGCCAGGACGTGGGTGTGTGGCATGGATATGCATACCACTCCCGCCACAGAGTGCAGAGGTCACTGGTCAAAGGTCAGCTGGTCATCTTCCTTGGCCTTTGTCAGTTCCAGTCACATACAGCATGATGATGGCATGAGAGAAAACACCAGAGGAGCCTACTCCCATTGGTTCAGACACCCACTCCCATTGGCCTAGAAGAGCCCACCACGGCTATGATCTATGCTATGTTCATGTGATACCCTTTCATGTCATAACACAGTGCTATAGTGCTAGTGTAGTCATAGGTTCTGACCTCTCCGTTTAAACCCTCTCTGGTATAGTGGTTTATGAACTCGACTAGTAGGAAACTTTTGGCTATAATCCTGGATGCCACTGTTGTGCCGTTGGATAACCCTAAGCAACTGCTCTAAGGTGAAATTGGCTTTGATGCTAATTGACAGCTGTAATATGTATGCTGAAAGCATGTAGTTAAAGCATAACATCAACGCCAGGGTTCGATTAAGACCTGCAGCTCTTATTACACACATGTGCAACCAAACAAAATGAATCCATTTCATGTTCTTTTTGCTCCATTTGTGTTTGAAATTCAGTTCCAGCACATTCAACAGTATGCACGGACCAAGAGTGGGCTTGCAGAGTACAGGTTTCTAACAACACAGCTACCTCTAGAGGTGTTTACAGGAACTCCACACTAATGAGGCACTCACTCCGTTCAGAATAATCTTGAACTGAAATGTTTCTTCACTAAATATTTTCCCATATTTTTTAGGGCTGTCAAAATTAACGCAGACTAAGATTTTCTTTTCACCAAAACACTTGAAGCTTAAAATATCACATTAACACAAAGCACACGTTAGTCGGCAATGCTGCTAGCACTCTGGCTAACACGGTGCCCAGCTTGCAACAACAACAAAAAAACGCCCTCACTGAGAGTCAGAACTGACGGCTTACAAATATCTTGCCACTCCTACAACCACTCAGTTGCAGGCAATATTGTAAATAAGAAGTGGTCAGCTCTCCTCTGGACAATGTAAACAATGAAAATGTAAAGTTAGTGTGTACACCATTCTGCTCTCCATATGGGGTAGAAAGAAACTCTGGTTATTCTCATAGATATTGTCTGCCATTATTAAGTTAATAAGTATAATTAGTTAATTAGTATAATAATAATAATAACAACAACAATAGTACACTAACAGATACCTAAATTTATTAACACATTTATTTAACACACAGCACAATGGGACATCCAAATGTTATAACATCTTGTATATATTTTTTTATATATATATATATAAAAGAAATCACAGTTAAAATTCCTAGCCTACATGACAGTATAATCCTACCAAACTTTATGTACTGCCCCGCCACCCCCATGTGAGCACTCTGACCAAAGTAGGCCTTTGCCAGGGGAATGTTCACACAGGTAAATCCCAAAACAAAACAATAATGAACCGGTGCCAGCAAAACATGGAAATCTCCTGGCCACAATGACTTTCCTTTGGTAAGTTGTTTTTTTATTTAAAGATTAGAAGTGCTTTCAAAGATTTCCATCTTATTTTGCGCAGACCATGAGATGTAGTTGGGCTTGGGGAGCCAGGCGCTGCTTGGGATTTCTTTTTTTTTTTTGTTTTGTTGAGGCTACTGTGCCCAAAGCATACAAGACGACAGACTAACAGACAGGTGTCTCATAGACAGGGTAGCAGGAGGTACGTCTGGGCTGTGATTTGTCCTTTGGTTGTTGTGGTTGGGATGGGAACAGAAACCGTGGTGATAGTGGTGGAGGGTGGGGCCACAAAGCTGCTGCAGCGTGACTCACACTAATGGCCTAAGAGTTTAGTTGCCTGGCAACAGCAACATCGCAGAAGTGCAAGCAGTCAGGCCACTGGGACAACAGTTGGCGCCCCGTCTCACGAGTCTCCCGTCATAATGGAGATAAATTCCTCCTGGTTAACTGTCAAACAAACAAACACACACACACACACACACACACACACACACACACACACACACACCAAACAACATTAACCTCTTGATATTTATGTATTCCCTCTTCTTGGTCTAAATATAGCTACCCAACAGGTTGCCTACTGCACACTTCAGATTGAGTACCCAACCAGCAGACCAAAGACTTGAGGTTTGATCAGATCCCTACTGGCCAAAGCTTTGCCCCTTGGTAACGACTCTGGCTCAATAACAGTCAAACTGATGACAACAACAACAACAACAACAACAACAACAACAACAACACGCACGCACGCACATACATCAGGTGAACCCTTAGCGTAAGGGTTAACATTCTGCGAGGCAGAAAAACACAGTGATGCAGTTATTATTGGACATTACAAACGTGTACCACCAGCAACCATACCAATGGATTATAATACTCAACCAATTATATTGTTTACATTAAGGTTTTAATTTATATTATATTACAGTTGGACTTTTGTATTTTTATCTGCAAAAAAACCCCAACATACTTGCCTTAGGATTTTGGCCTTTGGAGTCTGAACTGTTTATGTTCTAAGAGCAAAACACCAGAGCAGTAATGTATTGGCCAAGTAGTAGACAACTAATGGACCAATCCGGTAATTGTTGCAGCTCCCAAAATAGTCCAGCATGTATGTGATGGACGTCTAGCCTAGTTAAGTGTGCAGAACATTGATAAACCTCCCTATCGACACTTCAAGGGCATCATATTTTTTTAGACTTTCAAAATACTGTTAGTACTGACAATGAATTAAAGGAAAATCGTGGGCTTGCTGAACAAGGACTATTGTAGGCTGTAGTCATAATTGCCTTATGATAAGTTTTGAAAAAGTCAAAAGTTTCAACTAATGTACAAAAAATGTCCAGGATTTCCAGGATTTCCATGAGCATGGGAACCCTGCTCCTAGTCAGCTGACTGGTGTTGTGGGCTTTTCAGATGACGGGCTAGGGCACTCACATGCTGCCAAGGGTATGAGCCTCAGGCAGCCAAATACACATGCCCAATTCTCATCTGGCTTCACTCCTTTCTCTTACACATGCTCAATTCCCACCCGACCCCGCCCCAACTTACTCTCTCCGTCTCCATCC
Organism: Limnothrissa miodon; assembly: GCA_017657215.1. NCBI lineage: Eukaryota > Metazoa > Chordata > Actinopteri > Clupeiformes > Clupeidae > Limnothrissa > Limnothrissa miodon. The sequence goes on along the minus strand of JAGFZM010005615.1, from coordinate 4,084 downwards.
GTGTCAAACTCATCGATCATGGCGCGGAGCTCCTCGTCGCTCATGTCTTCCCCCAGCTCACGGGCTACCCGCCGCAAGTTCCGCAGGCTGATCTTCCCCGACTCGTCGTCATCAAACAGTTTGAAAGCCTTCATGATCTCCTCCTTGGGGTCACGGTCCAGAATCCTGTCCGTCACTGACACAACAAAAGGTTACAAAGCAATCACACTGAATTCATTACTACATCATCTGAAAAAGGGATCATTTACGACTGCTGACAAACATGCAGAGGGATGAACATAGAAAGATTGAAAAAGAAATACATTTATGTATACCCACCAGATTGAAAAAGAAATACATTTATGTATACCCCCCCCCCCCCCCAATAAATCTTATGGCGGTATTAAGGTGCCATGCACTGTATACAAATGCTCTACAGATCTAGTGCATGTGACACTGTTTTTTTCAGCAATTTGGAGGAGAGAAAAAAGATTTTACATAGTAATTTGATCTCAAATCGCACTTGCACATTTGTCAAAACACAGATCAGGGTTAATTTCAAACTACAACCCATCGGCCAATGAGCATCAGGCTACATCTGTTACAGTGTGTTACAAGTTGGCAACTTGTTGGACTTGGGCCTGAATGACCGTGAGTTGCCCATCACACTGTTCTTCTCCTTCAATATGACTTATTAAAGGAGACTTCAAGAACTAATGTAAGAAACTTCTTAGGGAGATATTGGAGAATGAGGCCCTGTGTAATTTAGGAAGGTGCAACTGGGAGCTAATCTGAGTATTAGGGTATATCTAATGATGAGCAGCCATCTGTTCAGGAGAGAAGGAAAGGAGGGGGTGGACATGGGGAAGATTCACTCAAGGTCATCTATAAAACAGAGAATTTTAAACAACCTATGACCAGAATGAGTAAAAAGAACTTACCCACTTCCTTGAAATCTTCGAACGTTATTTTTCCATTTCCCTCACGGTCGTAGTCTTTCAAAATCTTTAAAACATCAACCTTCTTCACCTCAAACCCCAGAGCCCGCATCGCTACCTGTGACAATACATCATCATTGGAGTTAAAAGGCAGAACGTCTGGAAGTCCTTTACAGGTCGGGGTGACGGGGGACCATTTCCTTACCTTCAACTCGTGGTAGTCGATTTCTTTATCTTTATCTGTGTCGAAGAGCTCAAAAGCTTCTTTAATCTCATCTTTCTGCTCTTCGGTCAGTTCTCGCCGTTTTTTCCGCTTTGTTTTATCGGATGCTAGTTCAGTTCTGTTGGCAAAACAGTGGTGATTATTTGATAAATTAACGTTAAGCTATAACATGATTCCTGAGTAAAGTTAACTTCAGTGATGGCAATACGCGACGTTAGGTAACTTAGATCTAACTGAGCACAACATGAAGTACATTCATCCTGTGTGCAGAACATATAAAACATATTGCTGAAGACACAAAAGTTTGCCAAAAACGTCACATCAGTTCGCATGGACTGCGCTTGGCTAACGTTAACGTTACATATGAGCGCAGGTAAATCACTTTGCAAACGCTAGCAGAATTAGCAACGCTATCCGACAGAAACGTCAACGTTGGCTGTAACCAGCGTTCACGGTATTCTTAACAACTTAAGGGTATATAAGCTAGTAACAAGCTAGCCTGAATGCCAGATCAATAGATGTCAATGGAAACGACACAGCGATTTAGCTAACGTTAACAAGCTAACTAGCAAAGCAAACACAACTTCATATACTAACGAGCACATCGTCTTTTTCGATTGTTGTTGTTGTTACAATTGAAAACGCACGAATGTGCACTTACCTCAAAGAAAGACTCATGTCTGTTGGCTACCTCAACAGTAACTCCCGTCTTTTAGCTTGCAGTTTACCACACAGGTGCAAACAACAAACCGCTTCAGGGCACTTCATCCAATGCGCCCAATCTGCTACGCTTCCGTAGCCAATGGCATTTCCTTTCACTGGTCGCTATGGTTTCCCAGGCCCCTGACCAATCCTGTGGAAGGGTACGGAAACGCTTTAACACAGGATTCGTCAGGGATTCGACCGACCCCAAGTAGACGGATAATGTTTTCAACACCTAGATCAGAATGGGTTTAAGCGGAGCATCTAAGATCTTTGTCTAGATCTCTCTCCCTCTCTGTCCTCAACACAAATTAAGCAGGTTAATACAGTTTTAAACCAGGCCCAATATTAATTGTACACGATAAGCGGAATGTGTACCCTATACAAAGCACGGTATCAAATCATCAGGTAAGCCTGATGGGGGTAAAATTACATCGTTATTATCACAACGATTAGCAGTTGGTATTTTGTTTTTATTGACATAAAAGGCCTGAAAGGAATGAATGAATAACAACTGTTATACACGAAATTGCAGTACATATGATTTGCCAATAGAGGTCAGTCTTGCCCTTTGAATTGGATAACAAGCGTTGGGAACCATATACAGCTGCTTCACACAGCAATCCACCATTCATAACATCACATTTGCTTATACCACCACTGCACTGCTGCTAAAACTACAACGACTTTTATTGACTGTTGACAGCTATAAAATATGGACTGTGAACTCTAGCAAATATTCCGCCAAATAGGCCTACCCTGAGCAATAAAGCAAGAAATAATGGCAAGCCATGTATCCCAGAAGCAAAACAAAACAACAACAAAAAAAATAAGTTGTGAGAAGTGAAAGGTTATAAAAAAAAACAGCAAAAACAAACAAACACCAGTATCACAGAAAGCGTGTGAAAAGTGAAAACACAATAGCCTGGCCACAGGCTGTGGGAGTATGTCATGACACACACACACACACACACATACTCTTCCCCCTCTCTAAACAAAGCCACTGTACGTTCCCAGGAGTGTCCACACTGGCTTGGCCAGCTGAGAAGGATCACACGAGCAGCTGGGTAAACCAGGTTCCTGCAGAGGCAGCCAGGCTATTGATTCTCCCCTGCGAGAGTGAATAGGGCTCAATGGGGCTCTGATTCATTTAGATATTTGTCATCAGTCACTTAAGCTTCTCAGGGAGTCTGACTGGGCAGAGAGACGAGGGGAGGAGAGGGGATAGTGGTGTTTCCATTTCTTAATTACAGCAGTGAACTGAACAACATGGCCACTAATAAATGGAGGGCTGTTGTTTGTGTTTGGATGCAATCAAGTAAAAATGTTACTTTGTAATAAATGTACCAATGAAGATATACAATAAACATAAATATATCTTGTGTATTAGAGGTGCACAGGCATCTGGCATTTTAGAGGTGTAATGTGTGTAAATATAACATAGTGTGCTAGAGATGTAATATTTGCAAATATAACCTAGTGTGCTAGAGGTGCCAATGAAAATGTAAAATGTAAAGAGTGTAAATGGAACTTATAGATGGTTCTTATTAAAGGTACATGCTGACTAATAGCTTTTGAAAGCATTGTAGCTTGGTGATTGCATTGTGTTTTAGCTTGGAAAATGCATTGTGTTTTAGCCTGGTGATTGCATTGTGTTTTAGCTTGGAAAATGCATTGTGTCTTGTGCCAGAATAGCCCTTGATGATGAGCAATCCAGAGCTATTTGATGTCATAGCAGCAAAGCTGGCCTGGCTGTTTTGGTTTAGGTGAGGCTTGTATTTGGCGTCAAACAGCCGTAGGCAGGAAGAGCACGGACATCGCCATCAGGCTCCAGATGTCCTGGGGCGTTGTACTTTGAGGTTTTAATAAAAAACATTCCTTGTTTACTCCCGGGCCTTGGCGTACGGAAGCACGGCCTGGACTGCCACTTGGCATTTGCACTTTGTTTTGTATGAAACACAAAGGTATTTGAGTGCCAGGATCAGCTGAGTGTTAGTAATGGGCATGCCAAGAACAACAGCCAGGGATGGAAGGAAACGTCGATCTATTGATGGGGCAGCTCCCATAAACACATCGTCTCTATTGACTTCTGCTTATCTAGGAGTCTTATGTAATATCAACAGCCAAACTATACGCAAGCCTCTTCTGCATCCTGTTGCTGTCATGAATACTGTTGTCTATTTGCTGCAGTGTATGTGTGTGTTTGTGTGTCTGTGTTTCATCTTAAAACCTTAGGATGAAT